>JACJUY010007967.1:20329-40561 GCA_014220935.1 Platorchestia sp. MABIK
GGTTCAAATCTCGGTTGCAAGACTGGTTCAAATCTCGGTTGCAAGACTGGTTCAAATCTCGGTTGCAAGACTAGTTCAAATTTCGGTTGCATGGCTAGTTCAAATTTCGGTTGCAAGACTGGTTCAAATTTCGGTTGCAAGACTGGTTCAAATTTCGGTTGCAAGACTGGTTCAAAACCTTGTCCTGCCAACACCACAACCCAAAACAGTTCTTTATCACGCATCACCAACACGCCCCTCACTCAGGCTGCAGACGTCATGGCATCTGCGAAGGTCTTCGAGTATTTATGACCTACTCTTGTTAAAATGTGGTGTTCTAAATTCAAGTCAGCGGAACTCAAATGTTAACTCTCAGTAGTGTACTTTTGTATGTTTCGACATTCTCGAGAAGAATTTAGCAAAAATATCAGAATACGTAATTGGAACGCGTTTCACTGAAAAAAGCGGGCAATATTTTAAAGCTTGAATGAAAATCCTTGAAACAGAAATTTAATCCCATATCATTCGACAACGGCGAAACTAATCGGTTAGCTCCCGCTTGCGTAGCTACTCAATTCAAGTGTTCATGTGTGTACCCTTCGAAGGTCGCTTAAATCACGCAATGTAACAGACAAGGACCAGACTATTGGAGCCACCAAGGAAATGGCAAGACTGTGATGATCAGACACGCGAATTGGTGGAGCTACCGCCTTCGAGTGGCAGGCGCGGTCTGGGTATCTAGGACAGCGTTGTGCGCAGGCATGATCATACGTTGTATTTACTGGAATTGCGGCACAAGGATATGCGATTCATAGCTTCCATAACACAAGGAATGCGATTCAAAGCTTCCACTGGGAATAAGTTACAGTATGAGAGTAATCAATCATGAGATAAATGTTCTCCGTTAAGGGGATAAATTACAGGAAATAAGTTATGCTTCAACAGGGTGCCCAAAAATGTACGGAAAGTTTTAAAAACGCGACAAGGCATGAGTATAACCGTGACATGATATAAGACAAAAACTAAAAAGTGATCACCAAATCTTACTAAAGCAAAAAGAAAAACAGAATGGCCTTGAAAACACGAGCGGAAGTGAACCCAACCCTTCACAAGCTCTGTATTCTTTCGTGCCTACCGCCACACAAGCGCCAACCAACACATTAGGGCACATGAGGGTTGCTCTTCATGAAAGCGCCGGAGCATGTCCTACTTCAGTTAAGTGCCCTACTTAAACAAGCTGTTTTATTAATACAATAAGCAGTAAAGTCTAAATGAATAAAACTGAGCGTTTCGAAATCGACAGTTCATTTTCAGTAAAAGTTAAATAAGCTGGCCATGACAGCAGTAACACTCAAGACGCTAATCAGGTAGCTTTTCGGAAATAATCAGTCAATGTATTTCGAAAACCTTTTATCAAGCCATGTTTCCAGCAATGAAGTGGACGAATTTCATTGAAAATTAAAAGCTGTTTTGTTGCGAGAAAGAGACACACTGCAAGCGGCAATGAACTGAAGAAAAGCTAACGCAACGGCATGCAATCGCCACCATTAAAAATTTCATGTAGTCTAGACATGTTTTAATGCTTTGTCTGAAATCAGGCAGCATGCAATCACGACCAATAATAATGAAAACATTTAGCGGCATATAGCTGCAACTGCGTTAGTAAATTCCAGCAGCACACAAGCCAATTCATCCTATCATTTAAAATCAAATGAGCAAGAATTATAATATAACCTCTATTATGTTTGGTTCTGATGGTTCTAATCGTCTGCTAAAATAATCGATGATACATGAGAAAAAGATTCACGGCATGCTGAGTATTTCACTCGTTCAAGTAAAATAACTTTTCAGGTAGCAATTGGATGGTTTTGTTGCAAAGGCATGTGGGATGCGCTTCCGTGTGAACGGGTATTAGTGCAAGTCAAAAAACAAACCACGTGCATCACTCACTAGTTCTAAATTAAATAACCTTTAAAGTTATTTTAGCAAATTATCTTACCCTGAATGGTAAAACTACAGCAACTTTTGTAGGGACAGACAACCTCTTTCTGCGAAGGATAGTGTGCCGCCTACATTCTGGACGACCACGAGGTCTGTCGCCATCGCGTCCCATCGTACCACCCCTCACAACCGTACTGGAGCTACTCACTCTTTCCAGAGTAACACTAGATAAACCGACTTCTGAGTGGTCGCCATCCGGCATGCCTTTCATTTTCTTAGCGGCGTGCCAAAAGTCGGATCTGGTGTCACGATTTTCGGTCGGGATAGATAACATCCTCCAATGCTTGGGTTTCACTTCGCCAGCATCACCTGGTGGAGCTATCTCCAAGTCCACGGAGGGCTGGCAAAATTGAGATCTACCCGTGCACCATGGAAGGGGGATTTTCGGTAGCGATGCGCCACTTGTATCGATTTCGAGTGCCTGTTTTTCGTTACTGTACGAAGGTAGATGGTGTAGGGACGGGGCGCTATTGAATTTCTCTTTTGGAGGATCGAATATTTTACGGTTCGAAGGTAGCTTGTCTAGGGATGGACTGCTATTCAATTTGTCTTTTGGAGGATCGAACATTTTACAAAATTTATTCGCGCGAGACTCAGCACTGCGGGAACGTGTTTCTGTGATGAAACACGGTGGATTTGCAGCGAGTTTCGAGGGTTTTTTGCTAAATAAATCGGGAGAATAGTCAAATGAACGAAACTCGGCAAAACGAGGGAAGTTAAGTTTGCCTAAAGGAGGTAAACGGAGATCAGAATGTCGGTGAGAAAATAGTGGAAAGGATTTCATCTCCATAGCATGAGCCTTGAAGTCTTTATCAATTTTAGCGAAGATATCTTTGGCTGTCAGTTTAGGAGAAGATTCAGGCGAGTTCCACATTGCATCATCCCATTTCTGCTGCGAGACTGACACATCTCTAGTGAATTTTACACGATCGCCATCTATTTCACAATCGACATCGCTTTCGTGCCGTTCAGTCGTTGTATTGATACTCTTGAAAACTGGGGAGGCAATATTCAGACTCTGAGTAGCGTCGTTGCTTATACCAATCGCGTCTGAAGAGTAACAGGTTCCATCACCTGCATCATGAGAAATTGATTTCGAAGTCTCTTCATTATCAGAACTTGAAATATCAGTGGAAGTACGAGTGTTCGAAACATCTGCATCGCTTTCGCCGTCGTCGTCTGAATTTGTGCTTCTGTCGGAGTCTGTCAATTCAGCACTTGAAATAGTAAGTATATCTTCCGAATCAGGACCTGATTCGCTTAGGTCGTCACAGAGCGCATCTTGATTGTAGCTCGCTGGGTTTTCTGAGCCAGCCGCAACACCGCCTGAACGATAACCAGTAGAAGCTATTTCTTCCGCAGGGGGCATTGAATGGTTATTCTTGTCCGCCTCTGCGTGATTTTCGTTGCAGCACGTACACCCGAGACGAATTCCTACACATTCACCATCCTCGTCGAGCCCCAAGTTACCTGTGTGCGCTGTAACGTTCATTTCGCCAGCCGTAACTTCACAATGACACCTGGATCTTGTACCATCAGGGTTTAGGAAAGGAAGCACATCAGGAAGGACGGTGGTTTTCGAGGCAACAGTACGTTCAGTATCCACTGAAGTGGGAGTTCGAGCATCCATGGTAACGACGCTAAAATTCGAGTGATGTATTAATTACGAGAAGAAAGTTCACGTAACCTAGAGGAGCAAAACGCGCATCGCTAGCTTGTGCACACTGTAGACGCTAAACTGAGGCAGCTTCGTCAATAACGTATTTAGATTGGTATTCGTCTATTTGTGTTTCAGTACCGTGCACGCAGGTTTCGCTCGTTTTAAAGTCCAGGATTTGTTCGTCTGAAGGTCCAATCTCCGTCCAGCTCTCTGACCTCCATGTTTTCACCTACAATCTACGCAGGACGACAAACTTCTAACGAAAAACTTAGCCTACCCTAATGACACAGTTCCTGGATAAGACATGGTCTGAAAATCATGAAGATAAAATTAATTATTTAAAAACAAGGCAACATGAGTTTCCAAAATATTTGTATCTAAAATAAAGAACTGTGGGAAAGCGGATAAATCGATGAGTTTTTTCTGAGTGAATAAATACTTTCAACGTTAAAAGAGTTTAAAAAAGATCATCAGCAATTTATTAACTTTACTTTAAATTAATGGGCAGCGTTGTCAAATTTTGCAAATACTATGCTGAGGGCACACCATAGATAAAACGTTAAAGCCGCCTAAACCACAACGATGATGTTCCCTAAAGAGGAAGGAGCGAGGCACCATTTAGAGTGAAATTAAGAGAACCAAGAATCTACAAACAAAGTGTTTCCACACATCCTGCGTATAAAAACAGCAGGATTAAAACAAGTTTAGAAAAGAAAATAGAAGTTTAAGAAAGTAAAATGAAATGGAAAAAAAATGAATGGGAGTGAACGAAAAAAACGTCCTGTAACAAAACAAAAACTTATTCTATTTCTACAAAGAGAAAGCCTACTTGAACTTCAGCTCGGAACCTTACATCTTCACTATGGAAGATATTACTCCCATAGTAACAATAAGTGTACTCCCCTGAAGGGAAACTCCGAACGATTAAATATCCTTCAAAATGATCCTGCAGGCACTCGAGAGCGGGCCTCTAAAACCTTTCGGACCGAAGAGCTGAGTGATCAGAACACACGACGTGGGTGGTCGCTTGCGCAGCTGAAGGCATTGCCCCGCGGCGTGTTTACCTGACCTATTCCGCTCACGGGGAGCTTCCCGAGCTGTTATCAAGAGGGACCTATCAGCTGTAAGCGGCAGCGCCGGCAGACGTTGGTGGTTTATTGAACTTTTCTTTCGCTCTTCACACTGCGAACGAGAATGCACGTACAGCAGCTGGCGTTTAAACACAGGAAGTGCACTCTCGTGAAAATTTCCCGGGACATTTTCATCGAAAAACACATTCATAACGCATATTCATACGCTAACATGCAATCAAAATGCAACCATGAACTAGATGGGCACATGCAGCAGCACCGCAAGCCCACCAGCATGAGAGAGACTCCCAGCACTAAGAGCGGGACCCTCACCAGCAAGAGCGGGACCCTCACCAGCAAGAGCGGGACCCTCACCAGCAAGAGCGGGACCCTCACCAGCAAGAGAGAGACCCTCACCAGCAAGAGAGAGACCCCCACCACCAAGAGAGAGACCCCCACCACCAAGAGAGAGACCTCCACCAGCAAGAGAGAGACCTCCACCAGCAAGAGAGAGACCTCCACCAGCAAGAGAGAGACCCCACCAGCAGGAGCGAGACCGCCACCACCAAGAGAGAGACCCCTACCAACAGTCGGCCAGCATTTGGCACACTTCCCGAGCAGGGGCGGGTACGCGACCACTTGCGTGTGGCACCGTATTCAAAGTTAAATAACTGAAATTTTGTACACTAGCATGAGATGATCACCAACGTCACAGACGTTACCATAATTGTTTGTTTATGTAAGTATTTAATGCACACTAACATGAGACAACTCTGAGGCAACAGACATGTTTGTAGAATATTCGAGAGTTTCTTAACAATGCATTCATGTACAATAGGGAAGAATGCTTCTTCACTCGATGAAGTGCAATAAAGAGACATTGCAGAATAACTTTGAGGTGCCCGTTAAAAACACTGCGGAATGAAAGCTTTCTCTTCCAGTCTGCATGCACACAAAAAGGAGACCGTCCTGCTTGATACAATCCACAATTCATCTAACCTGCATTAGATTTACAAAAGCTTTTTGAATACAAGAATTGGATCATAAAAACCACTCCATCGGCCTCTGTCATTGAGTTCACGATAGAACCCGTCGTCTGCGGTAACGCATCTCAACATTTAAAATGTGTCTAACCAGACATTTTTTTTAAATGCGCTGGGGATCGGTCACATTTCAGTAATATGAATTCATACTGTAAACAATGCAGAAATGGTGTATAACCTGTTTTTTCCTCTTTTGGCATGTACTCGTCAATGGAAACAAATATCACAGTTTTACCAAATTATTGCATTATGTTAATCTTTTGTCTGAAAACTGGCCGCAAGCAGACACTTGCCCGCGAACAGTCATTTCATTAACGAAGTTCTACGACATTTTATGGTGTAAATATCGGGCGAATATGGATATCGGCCGTCGATGTTCAGGAGTGCAGGCAACATGAGCAGCTAAATCGACGAAAGCACGTTAGTTTTCTCGCATCATTCACACTGTGCTCGTCATCTCGTCCACTGAAAGAAAGCAAGGGCTGGCCATGACCAAAGTATTTGATCTGATTGTTCTCAAACGATGTGATCCGATTGATCTGTGCAGCCCTTGTTCCAGTCGCCAAGGCAGACGTAAAATACTAACAGCAGGTACATTGATACAGGTTGGATTAGGTTATAAGCCAGTGATTGATTATAAATTAATTTAGCCTTTCTTACCACAGCGAAGATGTTCAAAGAGATGAATGATGAATGCACCATTTAGTAGGGAGTTAAGGGAACGTGGAATCTATGCGCAAGGTGTGTTCCCGCAAAGGATACCGTGCGCATAGAAACAGGAAGTCAAGAAGGAAGGTTATGAAACAAGACAAAAGCTGAAGAACAAAATCAAAAGTGCTGTAAAACAGGACAGCAGTGAGCCGAAAAAAGATTGTCCTTAACGCAACAAAAAGCATTTTATTCTAACAAATACAAGGCCTATCTAACTCTTACCTCAGGAGCTCACATTTTCCCCCAGGGAACGCTGTTATAAGCTAGTTTGAATTTCCTTAACCGCAAGAAAGGTGTTCCCAAGAGAGGAAGGCGACATATGGTTAGGAAATTAGGAAAACGGGGAATGTATACATGAGGCGAGTCTCCACACTTTGCTCATTGAAACAGCAACACTGACGAAGTTAATGGAACAAGATATAATTGACTACAAAAGAAGAAGGGGATAGAAAAAAAAGAACCGAAAAAATGGTCCGCAACAAAGCAAAAAGTTTACTGTTATTGAAACAAGAGAAAGGCCTATTTACCTTTCCTTCAGCTCAGGACTTCGCATTTTCCCACTGGGAGGGCCATTTCCCATAGAAACATAAGTAGTATCCCCGTGAGGGAACTACAATGAGACATCTTCCAAAATCAGTAACTTTGCCACAATCCGCACAGGAAACATGCGGCAAAACGTTCTCAAATTTGTAGTCTAAAGTACCATTGAGTCCACATTCGAAATATTACTGGAATACGAAATTTTCTTTACCAACCATAGTGAAGATAATAGAGAAAAACCCAGCCCAGCTAACTCTACCTATGCTTGAACCGCTGAAAGTTGCTATCAGAATTTTACTGAACGCAACTGTATTGGAACGCAACCCTGATCTCGATCACCTACGCAATAGCTCACAAGCTTGTCTGTAAATGTAGGACATGCAAACGAGACCGTGTAACTGAGCATCTTCTTATGAGTCCGAACCAGAGGTCATCGGTTCCCGCGTTCAGCAGCAAATGTGTGAGGTGTGGTGGCACATCAAGAGGTGAATGCCCCGAGGTCGATACACGGTTGACCCAGTAATAAAATCTGCGTGAGGGCAATGGCAGCTAAGTGCGAGGTGGACAACATCCCCAGAGATTGACTACTTCTTTGATGGAATGATCACTGAAGTGGTTGAGAAGACGGCATGGTTGACCCACTAATAAAAAATGCGTGAGGGCTATGACAGTCTTTTGCGCAAAAGGTGGACATCACCAGAGATCGACCATTTCTTTGATAGAACGATTACTGAAATGTAAAGAAAATGCGATGCGCACGCTTGGAATGAGATCCCTGTTCTACAATTGCGGAATGTGGTAGAATATTAAAATTAGTGTGACAATTATGTTTAACAAAAAAGGCGAACACCAACACAAAGCCACTCACTAATTAGATTATATGTTAGTTTAAGCCTCCCTAACCGCTACAAAAAATGAGCGAATCGAAAAAAGGAAGGCACCATTTAGTATGGAGATAAGAGAATGCGGAACCAACGCAGAAAGAGGCATAGAAACAGTTAGTTGAGAAAGAAGAGTATGAAACAAGATCGAAGTCACAGAAGAAAGTAGTAGGTGCTGAAAATCAATACAGCAGTGAACCGAAGAAAATGGTCCTTAACAAAACAAAGACATTTCATTTCAACAAAAAGGAGGCCTGCCCAACTCTCAGCTCGGGCCCTCACATTTTCCCCCGGGGAATGCTAATTCCCATAGTTACAATTAGAGCAAATTCAACATAAAAAAAACAAAATTTGAGAATATCAGCCAGAAAGAGGCCAGACCGGCAACTCAGGTGTAGACAACTTGAACACGTTGACGACGTATTGGGACGTAAGTATGTGCGTCACAAGGTCAATTGCTCAAAAGAACGGCATTGCAATTAGCACACTAGGTAAAATATCATCGTGCAATTATACTGTTCACATTTTTTTAACGATCTACGTCGATTTGTGAGTACTTGCAAAATCTTACAAGTATCTAGTCAAATTACACGAAATTGTTCATGCTTTTTAACTCTGAGCACACAGGAGGATTCGAATTCAACAGCATCTCTGCATTCCCAGTTTTATTAGGCATTTTTCCCCTCACCGCACCCTATTCACTTTAGACTCCTATTCCTAACTGCGCACACCTTGCAGAGCACGCGGTCGTAGCGTGCGTGAGATGCGCCGTACAACTCTGAACGATTCTTAACCCTTTACTTCTTCGCGTGCCAGACGTGACACAAACTAAACTACAGTAGGCAAGCAAAATACTCAACCCTTTAACCCTGAGACACTAGGACTTTTCGGTCCTCTTCTGAAAATAGCCTAAATGTATATTTTTTCTATTTAAATTTGTTCATTAATGAGTCCTTCCGAGTTCTATGCCGAATGGTAGTTCTTTCGTCATCCTGATATCGGTGACAACCTGATGCCAGTACCAGTTTACCGGCGGCGGTTGTAATAACGGTAGTACGAGTAGAAAAATGTTGACGTTGAAGGTTTAATTACTACGCATGTGCCCCGCGTCATTTTGGTGTAGAGCAACCCTCACTTTTTTACTTTGTTAATGGTAGTACTCTACACTTCACGCTTCATATTAACGCACTTTTCAGAGGAAAAGTTTTTCGTTCCCATTTTTAAAACGCTCGCTGACGCTGGACGCACTCATGTTAAGTAAGGTTGTAAGTAGCAGAGTTCAAAAAACGGCCATACTGACCAAAGAAAACAATCGTATCTATCCTAAGAAGTGTAAAAATGTAATAGCATGATGACATTTTACCTCGTATGCTTAAATCTCCTCTAAAAAAATTGTTTAAATAATTGAAAGGCTGTTCTTTTACACAAGTACGTAAATGAACAATTTATCTTGTGGTAAATCGGCAGAGAACGTGCTAAATGGTGCAGCTAACTCAAGAGGCACGTAACTCGGCCAGCAGTAAGCTCAATACGCGAGGAATGCGAGTAATTGGAACGTCTAGCTCGCCAACAGCTACAGCTTGCGAAGGAGACATCGGCATGTCGCCGCACCACCACAATAACAAACGAGTCGTTTACTTAGCAGGGAATACGGGATATTTATGGTGCATTGAACATCCAGCATCACAAGCCCCACTATGCGAAGGTGCTCAGTTCGGGTCATACGAACTGCTGCACAAATAGCTTCCCGACATGTTAACATGAGTGTTCTAAGTTCCTTGGAGATGCTCCCATGTTTAGCGAGCAAAATTTGCATAAACTGATAGAAAGGAACTACTTCATTGAAGGCGGTGAATCTCAGGCAAAAATCTGGTCAAAAACCTACTGAGCTTTCTAACTCGCTAACGGAAACGAACTAAATCCCTGACTGGACGCAAGCTTAAAGTAATGAAGAATTACTTCTTTGTCAATGGAACCAAAGAAACGTTCCAAAGAAGTTACGGTCGGAAGAGGTCAGCAATCCTCGAGTATATACAGACTGACACGAACTCAAGGAACAGAGTTCGCTGAACATAAGAAGGCCTTATTGAATCAAATTAAATAATCCTTAACGAACAGAATTAGACGGAAGTAAGAAGACTTGAAGACAGAGTTAAATAGACTGAGAGAATGAACTTGCGAAGACAGAATTGAATTTCAAGTCGAAGTACAGGCGACGGTCGAGACATCGGCGGAACCTATTCAGCTACGAGGCTCACGGTGTTCCGCAGAGCAGGGCGTGCAGATTGTGGGTTAGTTTAATTAAGCCTCCCTAACCGCTACAAAAAAGAGCGTCTCGAAGAGAGGAAGGAGGAAGACACCATTAAGTATGGTGATAAGGGAATGCGGAATCTATGCAGAAGGGGCATAGAAACAGTAAGTTGGGAAAGAAGTTCAAGAAACAAGATAAAATTTAAAGAAGAAGGTAGTAGGTGCTGAAAATCAGGACAGCAGTGAACCGAAAAAGGTGGTCCTTGACGTGGCAAAAAAAATTTTATTTCAACAAAAAAAAGAAGGCCTAGCTAACTCTCAGCTCGGGCCCTCACATAGTCCCCCAGGGAGCGCTAATTCCCATAGCTACAATAGTTGTATCCCCCCGAGGGGGCAAGGCGTGCAGAATGCCGGACCACAAAGGCAAATATTACGGACCCAAACAGTAGCAATATTGGGATCATAAATTCCAGTAAAACGATCACTTCATCTTTTAAGTGAATCTTATCATGGTTTCTCCACGCCCTTGCAGAACAAGGAGACATGATCATAAAATAGGTCCCGGGCGAAACAAATGCGTTACCTGATAACAAAAAGTTTTGCTACGTCAGAATGAAGAACACGGACCCAAATTGCAGATTCAACACTGTAGCTAAGATAAGCTCAACTATTGCACGATGCTGACTCAATTTCACATTTAATGAAACTCCCATCCATCTTATAACTGCGACACTTGTATATTTCCAGTGCGCGCTCCACCATTCCACTCAATCGTTTGTTTCGACAATTGACATGGATATTACGATCTCCATGCGTGAATATCAACTAAGGATCCTTAATGTTAAGGTATTTTAAAAACCAATGTAATACATTTCATGTATCAACTTTATTGGAAATGAACCGTTTTTCTTTCCAATAATTGAGGGACGCAAACAAAAGCACAGCGGCTCTGAGGTGCCCAGAACGGCAGACCGGCGACAGAGCGACAACCTGACGAGGCGCCGGCCGCGCTGCGACTGTCGCGACTCGCGGGTAACCCTCAAACGAAGCCTCATTAGCTGGTGGTGGTGAAGGGAGTGGGACGGGTCTACAGGGACGAGGGGAATGCTGGGTAGTGGGAGTTAGGGACTAAAGGAGGTGACGTGAGGGACTAAAAGGAGGTGAAGTGAGGGACTAAAAGGAGGTGAAGTGAGGGACTAAAAGGAGGTGAAGTGAGGGACTAAAGGAGGTGAAGTGAGGGACTAAAGGAGGTGAAGTGAGGGTTAGGGCAGAGATGATGAGGTAATAAGGAGGTGGTAAGCTCATCAGTGCACGATGCTTCAACGAAAAATTGATTTAGTGTATGAGAAATAAAGCGAATAGTAAAAAAAATATAAGGGCGAGGGAATCAAGATCACAGACCATCAATTCAATGCTTTCATGCCACGACAAAAACTATGAAATAGTCCTCACGACATGAGCAAATTATTAAGCTCATTTTCTTTTCAGCCAGCATTAACAGAAATTTCACGCGTTCAACACCAAATGAACTTCAAAATATACACTTAAAAATTGCAAATCTAACAAGAAAAATGGGCTTCTTTCCCCTGAAAGGTTTCGCGCACAGTAGTTATTCACTTAGTGTTATAAAGTTTAAGTCTCTATAGTCATATAGATAGTAATCCGATGAGAGCGAAAAACGGGGAGTATTCACATAGTATGGACTTTAAAAAAAGGAGAATCTATGCACAAAGTGCGTTCCACAACAGATACTCTAGGCATAGTAACAGCAAGTTAAGAAGGAAGCAGAAGTAATCATAATTTTCACAGTGGCTTAATTACTCATTGGAAATATAATTCTCACACGGGTAAAATCTGAACGCAATTCAAGTCATAGTGGCACTGATATTTTCAGATAACTTCGAGATTAGATTAGATTATTAGTTAGTTTAAGCCTCCCTATCCGCAACAAAGGCGATCCAAAGAGAGGAAGGAGGAAGGCACCATTTAGTATGGAGTTTAGGGAACGTGGAATCTATGCAGAAAGGGCATAGAAACAGTAAAATGAGAAAGAAGTTTATGAAACAAGATCAAAGTTGAAGAAGAAAGTAGTAGGTGTTGAAAAAACAGGACAGCAGTGAACCGAAAAAAGATGGTCCGTAACAGAACAAAGACCTATTTTATTTCAACAAAAAGGAAGCCTACCTAACCTTTAGCTCGGGCCCTCACATAGTCCCCCTGGGAGTGGCTAACTTCGAGAGAAACTTTAGGTGTACTTGTGTGCACGCAAAGTTCATTGTACGACGCGATAATTTACAGAATTGCGTACGAACAGAACGCTGCGCCTCAAAACACATTTCAGTCACAGCCCACCGGAACCATCGATTCTCGAGTTAGAGCGCATTTGTTACGCCCTGTAACTACAAACTAAACCTCAAGGCGCGCCGTCTTTACAGAAAGTGAAGACGGCGTGCTAATTTATATCATGAATAATATGTCTCTATGATACGAATGACTGATATTTATGAGGTTTAGTTTCGAATCCGGGATTCCGACCAGTTTCGTTATTTGCTAGCGCCTCCGAAAAACACACTTGTTTGAACGAACAACAGCACGCACACACACAGACTCGAGCACTAAAGATATATGTGACACTAGCTTGAGCGAACGCCACACACAGACTCAGACAAGTATGAGTAATGAACATGCACTTTATGTTTTACTTGGATAACAGTACTCAGATACATAGAATTTCTATGCAGATATGAGAATTTTCAAATAGGCAAAAAATACGAGCTTAAAATTTATCAATGTCGCTAGCCATTTAGCAAGCTTTGGAGCATATTTCACTATGCACAATAAACACATAACCGCAGGCTATCACTATCCAGCACATGCTGTACGAGGCCCCTCTCAATCATACTGTACAAAGCGCCACTATTCAAAAAGCCAGAATACTGCTTCAAAGGTTGCCGACTTTGAAACCCGTGGATCTAGAAACTAGTATAGGTATTTTCCTATTCGCTTTCGTCACAGCAATTGTGGGGGCATAACACAAAAGAATTAAAAAGAGGTACTTTCAACATTCACTTTCGTCACAGCAAATGTGGAGGTACAACACTGATGAATTCAAAATCGTTGCGAAATAAAAGATAACAAGCAACATCGATATCGTGATCAATAGGAGGCAGCTGCACGGCTAAAATGTCCATATCCCTCATATTGAAAATAAAACCAAAACACTGAAAAACGCACGCAATTTTCAAAGAAGCGCTCGAGACAGCACAATGAAACGTAATCAAAATAGACAATTTTTCATGCAAATTACTGATACGATCATGATCTGAATTTACCAGAGCTCCCGTTTTATTACGAGTATAGTCAGTTGTCGGTGCTTCATTAAGTTTTTTAAGTCAAAGCTCGACAAAGTAACGTGCGGGCGCAGCAGTCGAGTCAAATTCCAGTGTTCACACAGCGATATCATCACACGAGAGCAAGCGACGAATTGCTCAGAAGTGTTCATAAAAGCAGGAGGAAGGTACTTAGGATTGAGTATTTATAAAAATTGAGTTTGTGACTACTGGTCGGTCAGTGGCATTATGAAGATTCCCTCCGTGTGCCACTGGTGGCTTACATGGCGGTAAACGTGTTAATTATTAGTCATTTTAAGCGTCCTGAACCACAGTGGTCCTGAACCACAGTGTTCCTGAACCAAAAGTGTTCCCAGGGCACGATAACAGGGAGAACAGCACACCATAGGGAACACAACGACAGAGACTGAGTCAGTTCCAGTCCAGCCCCCACACCTGGGCGATGTTGACTCAGGTGAGGGTGTGGTGCAGGTGTGTGCAGTTACTAGAGCAAACGGTGCTCTGATTTTATTGTCATCGCAAGAGACGAGCTTGTTTTGAATTTTTGGTGGGACTTGTTAGTACTTTTTTCATGGGATTTTTTAGAAGCTTTGGTGGTGGTGCAGCGTAGACATGCTACACATAGCGAGCAGAGGTACAAGATTTGATCGTCATAGCAAGGGACAAGCTTGTTAGGACATTTTTAGTGGGACTTGTTAAAATTTTTCGGTGGTGGTGCAGCGTAGACATGATACACATAGCGGGCAGAAAACGAAGAAAACCATAGCTTGGCCCTGACGTTCCCCATAAAATGCGATTCAGTTAGACGCGGTCTAGACTCCGAGTGGCAAGCGTCCTGAAGCACAGCGCTCCTGAACCAAAAGTGTTTCCAAGAGCAGAAGGAGGAAGGTACCATTTAGTTCGAAATCAAGGGAACGAAGACTGCACTATGTGTGTGTCTGTCACACCCTGCGCACAGAAACAGCAAGATTGAAAAACATTTATGAAAGCAAGAAATTGAAGAAGAAAGTACTAGATGTTGAGAAATCAGACAGCAGTGAACCGAAATTAGATGGGCCGCAGCAAAATAAAAAGCCCAGGCTATTTCGACAAAAAGAAGGCCTACCTAACCTGATGCTCAGAACTTCGCATTTTCCCTCTGGGAGCGCTAACTCTCAGGTACAATAAATGAATCATCCCGAGGAATCAAATAAAGTAATAATTTGTGAACACATGACATCTACTGAATTTCAAGTGACACATAATATTTTTTTAAATAGCTTCTCAATAATTAGTTCGATCACAAACAGAAATAACAACATTTATGATTCAACCAACCCATAAAATTACGCAACAATATTGGTTTTAAATAGCTTCTCTATAATTAGTTTGATGACATAAATAGAAATAACATTTATGATTCAACCAACCCATAAAATTAAGCAACACACTCAAGGCGGTCAAGAAAAGACCATCCAAAAAATCCTAGTCAAACGGCAGAACTAGAGCTGGCAGCTGTAGAAAATTAATTACAATCGAAACTCCACGTGCACCAATTCTTAACCCTTTAATGTCCGCATTTTGAACTCGTATTACCGTTATCACAACCACCGTCACTAAACTGGCACCAGCATCATGTAGTCACGGCCATCATAACGAGGAAGTGACTGCCACACGACAATGAACTTCAAAAAACACATCAGGGCACAAATTTCACAAGAAATAAAATATATTAGAGCTGTTAATGAAATCCACTCTGACTCTAAAGGGTTAGAACATGCGTCCGAGAATAGCCCAGCAGCAATTCATTTCCGATGAACACTCCACACGCGAGAATTTTCTTTAAACGAGCATGCTTACCCCGTTAACAGCCATGTGAGCCACGGGTGGTACACTGAGATAATTTTCATAATGCTGCTGACCAACTAGTAGTCACAAACTCAATTTCCACGAAAAGCTAATTGACAGTATGATTCAGTTCATGTTTGCAATTTTCAAAATGGCTTACCACAACTGACTTTAAATTCAAGTCGAATATTGAACCTTAATTTAACCCGTAACGGTTAACGTGTTAGTGATAAGGCACACATTGCATACTATTTCCAAGCCATGCAGCAATGCAAGAAACAATCATCCAGTAACACCCGAGCAAAACATAGGCGCGATGAGAACGTGTTACGATTTAAGCACCTTAAAGAACGCGTAGAGCAGCTCTAACGCTGGCGGTGTCACTGAAAACTATTAAGAAGTGTCAGATCCATACGCACAATGGTAGCGCGTGAAATCTTTCGGAAATACAAGACGAGGAGATAAGGAAGATAAGACACGTGAACAGAAGGTATACTTTCATTCCGATAAGACTGACAGCCCATGGAACCGATATTAAAACATTGGCTTCATAACGTGAGTGCCACAGACATTAAAACATTAGCTTCATAGCATGGGTGCGACCTACATTAAATCATTAGCTTCATAGCATGGGTGCGACCTACATTAAATCATTAGCTTCATGGCATGGGTGCGAACTGCAGATATCTGCAAGATAGAATGGCGAATAAGAGCACACTTCGATGCAGACATATTCAAGGCGAGCGATGCACGCTTTTAATAATGTCATGCGAGAAAGTCTTGCAGACAACGCGCTACAGTTATCGTTTCTAACGCGCTACAGTTTTCACGATCTTTTTTGTCTGTACGTCGTTCTAAAGGCTTAAAATAAAACAATAAAACTCTCAAGTCACCGCAGCCCAAATGAACGTCATAAGACAGCTTCGCCCTCACGCTCACACACCTAAACTTCGATTTAGGTTCACTGCCACAGTGGAGTAAACAACACGTTTGTGGCCTCATTCCTCTTTAATTATGAACGAATTTCTATGATATAAATTTTATTGAAGATAGCCATGTTGAAGACGAAGGTTGACTCCAGCTTTCCATCGAAACCTTGACAAAGAAAGACGCTCTCAGTGAACGTGTTCAGGCGCAGAGCGCTCAGTGCATCATTACCCAAGCTTTAGTGGACCACTTCGCGTGAACACGACGACCATTGAAATCTCATCAAAAAGTGCAAGGAAGGAGTGCACGGAATTCACACTTATTTTGCCTAGCATCTACATTAATGTATCGAGCCGACGCTTGTTAGCCCACATACACGATCAAAATGCCGCTACTCACAAAATCATGGCTACATCAGCCATTAATCAGAGAGGATACTTCAAATAAAATTATAAAAACAAGACACAAAGCTTCAATACACAGAGGCACTAAAAATGAAAAACATCCATCACAACGCACAGTTCAGTACCTGGCCGACATGACAAACTCAAACCAAATTTCTCAGCAGCTAACTGTGGTGTATGCTCCCGAGAGATGGCGCTGCGGAGGCTTGGCGCTAGGTGCTGCCTGGCTGAAAGGGGAGTAAGCAAGTAACGGTGCTCGTGAGAAGTTCTTTGAATGCGAGCTCCGTGTATTGTCCTCCGAATGTTGATTGGCAGTGGGACTGAGGCAGTGTTAGCCTGCGTGACTGTAGATCAGTCGGAGCCTTGTGCGGAGAGTGGTCCGTGGGTTGGGTTCGAGGCCAGGCAGCGGTGGTTGTGGAGGCTGGAGGAGACCACGAAGCAGCGGGGCTGCGAGCGCAGAAGTGCAGGGTGCAGCTAGGCTGTACGAGGTGTACTCGCACAGAGCAGCTGGGCTGCCAGTGCTTTGAAGGTAATCGAGCACGCGTGTTGCCGAGCTACGTTTTCGTGCACGGTGTCATTTTGTTTTTAGACCACAACAGATCAAACACAACCGAATATCTCATTATTTGTAATATTTGGTTGCGTTATCTGATTGGTTCACCCTATCCAGCCCTACAAACACAACCAAACATCTCAGAAGCTAATCAGCACTACAAACAAGTCGCACTAAAGCGCAATATATGGCGAGCTCGTACTTACGGTGAGCAGAGAGGCGGGCGCATCACTGCCCAGGAGAGTGGAAGCCATGCCGGGAGAGGCAGCGCCCGCAGCGACGGCGGCGGTGGGGCCGCAGCTCATGTTGGTCACCACCGCCTGCTTCTTGTCGCTGCCGCTGCTGCTCGCCACGTAGCACGGCTCCGGGGCACCTGGGACGTCTTACGTTAGTCGTCAGGTGCTCGTGCTTTCTTCTACACTACATCAGGTACTCATGTTAGCCATCAGGTGCCCGTGCTTCCCTCTACACTTGATCATCAGGTACTCATGTGAGCCATCAGGTGCTCGTGCTTTCCTCTACACTACATCATCAGGTACTCATGTTAGCCATCAGGTGCCCGTGCTTCCCTCTACACTTGATCATCAGGTACTCATGTTAGTGGTCAGGTGCTCGTGCTTTCCTCTAAACTTGCTTACTCGTAGTGGATATTGTTAGAGAGAGCCATTTGTGAGTTAGTAGGTGAGGTGATGAAAATTGCTAGCGCTTCGCAGACTAAAGAGCAACAGCATTCTCATGAGCACCACAATTATTACAAGAATCATCACGACCACGATCACAAGCACAATCATCATCACGACCACGATCAGAAGTACAATCATCATCACGACCACGATCAGAAGTACAATCATCATCACGACCACACGACCACGATCACAAGTACAATCATCATCACGACCACGATCACATGTACAATCATCATCACGACCACGATCACAAGTACAATCATCATCACGACCACGATCACAAGCACAATCATCACCATTACGAGCACAATCATCACCATCAAAAGCATTACATTGGCATCAACATGGTGAGCACCACCAGCATCACACACCAGAGGCGCCCCCCGACACACACCACACACCAACACCGCACCGCACCCCAACACCATACACACATCAGCACACCACACACACCAGCACACCACCCCCCGTACCGGTGCCGTGGCGCTNTATTCGTTCACTATCTCTTACAACCATTGCTATTCAGTGGTAATCTGTCACAACCATTGCTATTCAGTGGTAATCTGTCACAACCATTGCTATTCAGCGGTAATCTGTCACAACCATTGATATTCAGTGGTAATCTGTCACAACCATTGCTATTCAGTGGTAATCTGTCACAACCATTGCTATTCAGTGGTAATCTGTCACAACCATTGCTATTCAGCGGTAATCTGTCACAACCATTGCTATTCAGTGGTAATCTGTCACAATCATTGCTATTCATTGACAATCTCTCAAAATCATTAATATTCATTGATAGCCGGTTACACTCATTGCTATACACTGATAATCTGTCAGAATCATTGCTATTCATTGATAATGTCACAATCATTGATAATCTCTCTCAATCATTGCTGTTTATTGATATCTCACAATCATGAATATTCAACAACAATTTGTTCCAATCATCAGTATTCGTTGACAATCCGTCACAATCATTAATACTCAATTTGATATTAGATGACAAATTGATGGCAACCATGTCTGTTTTATCAGTTTATTGAGAGTTTGATTGTTAGTTGATGACTGACAGCTACACCACACGACTACTACACCACACGATGTCTACACCACTACAACACTCGACGACTGCACTACTACACCACACCGTGACAGCTACACCACAACACCACACGATGACCAAACCAGAACACCACACCATGACTACAACACTCGATGACCACACCACCACACACTACCTGGTCCATGAGGGCGTTCTGCCAGATCCTGAAGAGCATGAGGTAAGCCTTGTCCCGAGCTGAGAAGGTCGTGAAGAAATGCTTGTCGCTGTGCGTAGAGATCTGAATCGCGTTCGGGATGACCAGAGCTGTCTTCTCCTTCGTCATGCTCACCACCTCCTTGAACTTGATCATCAGCTGGACACAAATGAACGCGCAGTTATCATTTGAGCTGGCTTGTGTATAGATGAGAAATGTACAGGTGTGAACATTGCAAATTTTAAAGCATCACTTTAAACCAGTGCATACGAATATTTTAACACAAGTACCAAAGTTTCACCAGTGCACAAGTACACGAATATTTGAATCGCTGGTATTATTAGGATGGACATATTTGTTTGTCATCTACATCTAGATAATTTGTCTAAAGGAAATCTCGAATCCCGTAATTTCTGATGGGTCGTGTACATTATTAAATAAGAACTGAACGCGTGTTTAAATGACAATTTTTAGAATCGCTTTAAACTTGCGTGATTTGTTTGAGCTCATGTGTAACTCATGACTTGGTCTCATATAAGGCAAAACAAATATCCATGAATACAATAGCGAGACGAATACTGCATAAAAGCACGAACATTAAGAGGAATGCGTGAGTTGATGCAACTTCTTTTCGGTTAATCAAACACGGGAGGAAAATTTAAATATGCCATTCTATTTAATTCAACAGATGGTTCCAAAATAAAGATAGACCTAATGATCACAATCTATGCAGTACCTAAGAAGGGAAACATAAATTTAACACGAGAAAATTAAGACTTTGACTGCAGTAGTTAAGACTGAAATTTACTATTCAACTCAAATTTATAGTCAATTATAGTGAACAATGTTTATGATAGCAAGCATTAGCTGCATCGTGCCCTTATTTAGTTTTGGTTAAGTATTCATGAACAACGAGTTTGTGACTTCTGGTCGGTGGGCAGCATCGTGAAAACTTTCTCGGTGGCGGCTCACGCCGAAGTCAAAACGTTAAGTTGATCGAGGATTAATTACATAAATTATAGGCGCTTCGAAGTTACTGACCGCAATGGTTCGTAATCTACATTGAATAAAACATCGCAGCTTGCAACGCC
>JACJUY010007969.1:0-12288 GCA_014220935.1 Platorchestia sp. MABIK
TTAAATAATTACATACTAAGTCCATACACCAAAGATTATTACGAGGGCGGGGATCACACTTCATTTTAGAGAGGATGAGAGTTTAAGGGCTATTGAGAAGTCTTGGATATTACGACCATTAGCATTACAAGCCTCTCGTAAAAATTATGAACGGCTTAAAAGAAGTTTAAATCTCACAGAACTCTAGCGGGAAATGTTCGAAATATGTTTTGAATCAGAGTTTACAGCAGCGGGACTTTGAATTATCATCTACAAATTCAACGCTATTGTCCACTATCTTTTTTTTTGCGATGGGAAAAGTTTGCTATGAGTTGGAAGTCAACGTTAGGTTCGTTCGTTAAATTTCATTTGAATTGAAATCCTTGTAACGAAACAAAGCGGAAAAAATACGATGGTGTTATGAATAATTTTAAATGTTTCAAGGTTGGTGCGTCACTCGAGGAATGATTAGAAAAGTTTACGTGTAAACTGAAATAAATTTACACAATTTGAACAATTGTAAACAATTTATTTACCACAGGTGATACAGAGGTACAGTGTTTCTTACGTCTAGTTCAATGGTCAAATTTGAGTATAGCTACCGTGGGTCCGAACAAGTTCAGCGTCTTCTAGGGCATCCTACCATCAACGTCATTCTAAGGTGTACAATAACGTTTAACCTAATTCACTTGACCTGGTTTTGCATTAGACTGATCAACGAGATAATTAACTCGATATTAGATGCTTCATTTTACAATATAGTTCACATGGAGTAGATTTAACAGCATATTCGATAAACGAATTCAGAACAGACTGAAGATCGGCGATATTAACCACGGTAAATCACATAATTAGGACCAGTCTTGTAGGAGACTAGATTTGACTTGGTGATCTTACACGACTAGTATTCTGATAGAAAGTGAGACTCAAGATTTCTTCTAAATACCTGGTAAGAATTACTTTCACGGATCTTCGCAGGGATTGATTCCAAATTTTAGCTTCAACGAAGAGGATACTGTGTTGCGACCGGGCCTTTGAATAATAAGGTAGCATGAATTTACTTCTATTTCGGGTTAAATGGTCGTGATGACCAATTTGTGCAGTTAATAATTGTTTTAGGCTATTGTCGCCATCATTTGTTAATGTTTTTTAAATTAAATTACAAGTGGAGATTTCGAATTAAATTACAAATGGAGATCCGAAAGCTTTCGTATTTGTAAATTTTTGAAAGAATCATTTGTGTGAGCATTGTTTTCTAGATTCTTTGCCGCTCTGATGGCTCTTTTTTGCAGAGTAAAAAGTATTTTGGTTCTATTTTTTTCAGTTCCGTACCATGCTTCTATTCCGTATTGCAAGTATGGAGAAATGAGCGTTCGGTAAAGCATTTGTGAAGCTGTTTCAGGCAGGAAATTGTTAACTTTATTTAGGATTCCGATGGATTTTGATAATTTAGAACTAAATTGAGCGATGTGCTCTTAGAAGGTCAGATGTTTATCTATTATGATGCCCAGGAACTTGCATAAGCTGGTTTCTTCGATTTCACCTTCGCCAATTTCAATGCGTGGGAGAGATACATTTTTCTTGTGTGAGAATGTTCATGAATGAATGAATGAATGAATATTTAGTTTTACCGATATTATAGCTTATTTTGTTGGCTTTAGGCCACAATGAAACCGTATGGAGTTCATTATGTATACTCTCCACAATCAGAGCGTGATTTTGGTTCGGAAAGACTGCAGAAAGCGTGCTGTCATCAGCAAAAAGAATGAATTTGAAAAATGATGTAGATTTAATAATATCATTGATAAAAATCAGAAACAGGAGAGGCCCAAGGACAGATCCCTGTGGAAATCCATGGCTAATTGTCTCTGGGACCAATTTTGCATCGTCAATGACAACGTATTGCTTCCGATTTGTTATGTATGATCTGAACCAATCATGGGCAACCCCTCGAATGCCATAACTGTGTAGTTTCGAGAGTAATATGTTATGGTCCACACAATCGAATGATTTTCGAAAGTCAAGAAGTACAGAGAAGACAGGTTTTCCTTCATCTAAATTAGAATAAAAGAATTGTAAATGATTTGATATAGCCTGTGTTGTTGATTTTATAGAGCAAAAGCCGTACTTTTTATCATAGAGAAATGATTTTTGTTCGAAATAAGAGCACCCTTTTTTTAAACAATTTTCTCGAATACCTTGCTAATAATTGGTAGCACGGAGATAGGTTGATAGTTGTTTACACAGGATTTTTAAAGATGGGGGTTGCTCTCAATTTTTAAAGATAGGGGTTACTCTAGCAAGGGAGTTCGGGAAAGTGCATAGGAAGAGAGGTTGGTTAATAACATCGGATATGAGCGGGGTACCATATCAGCAATAACATTAAGTACTTTAGTCGAAAACGTTTGTAACCCACTCTATTTACTTCTCAGGTTGCTTATGCACGCAATTACATCGGAAGAGTGGGTAGGCGTAAAGAAAAAGGAGTTGTGTTCTCGAATATGATCCATGTATTCCAGGTGATCAGTAGGTTCACTTGGAAACCATCAGGTATAGTTTTCCCTACGTTTACGAAGAAATTGTTAAAGAGATTAGCAATTTCTTTCCTCTCATGGTTTTTTACATTATCTTGAACAACATATTCAATTTTCTTTTTATCGGCGTTATTCGGTTTAAAGTAGGAGTTAAGGAGGCGCCAAGTCTTTTTAACGTCAGCTTTAAATTGAGTAAACTTGAGCGTAAAGTAGCTCTTTTTTGATGTCCTAATCTGGTTTGTCACACAGTTTCTGAATCTGTTATATGTTTCTCGAGATATTCGCCTTTCACAAAGGAGAGCTAGGTACGCTTGACGTTTCTTTATCACGATGTCTCCGGTAATCCAGGGCTTTTGTTTATTTTTCGGTGTAACTGTACGTGTTACAATTGGACAACAGTGTTTGTATACGGTCATTGTAGTTTCAGTCAACTTTACTACTGCTTCATCAATGCTCGTTGCATTATTGTTTTGTTGAGAGATGTGCAATGTTGGTATTGATTCTTTTAGAACGGTGCACATTTCTTCTAAATTTGACTCGTTAACATCACGATATGAGTTAGTTTCAGCCGGTGGCTTGGTGTGAGCAGTATAGACATTTTTCTTAATGAGAAAAACTGGAAAATGATCTGATAGGTCAGAAGTAATTATTCCAGCAAGAAAATTGGTTGGGTCTGTCATAAAGATATTGTCGATCAGCGTGGCAGATTCTGACGAGATTCGTGTAGGTTTTGTGATGATCGGATCAAAGATTTAGACTCAAAGGCATTTAGGAAATTAGAGATTGGTTCATAGCTTTCACGTTTCAGTGGATCATAATTGAAGTCACCACATATGATTGTGTCATTGTACGGTGTTGTTGCATTGCATGGCGTTGTTGCAAAGTTCCCTTACAGCTGTCATAAATGTTCACATACATTTGTTCATGTTCATTAATGGTCTTACAGCTTGAAGTTATAAAGTTATACTGCAAAGTTATAAATAATTAGAGGTGTCAGTGACATACCTGTATCTAATCAGTGACAGTTACATGTTATGATAGTGACATGATATCTAATTGAGGTGATCACCCAGGCCTAATCACCCAAGACCTGTTTCGATGACATATCCAGTTGCAGCGTCCGGTATTGGTCGAGATCTTCTGGCGTGTTAATCTGATGACGTCTTGAATCCGGTTTTCCAGGGGTGGATACGAAAATGTTTCCGTCCTGGGTCCTCGGGATTTCAATTTTCTCCACGAATTTTTTCTGGCTGTTCACAAGGTGTACATGATCTTGGCTTATGAAGGTATGAGATATTCATTTATGTAGAACTTTGGTTCATTTACTCGGCAGGCGGTGAGAATTTCGCGTTTTTTGTTGTGATGTTTTAATTCAAAAGCAATGTTTCATCGATCCTCGTTTCCAGTTCTTGGTTAATTAGGATTTTATTGTGAAATCCGTACGTTGACTTCACAAAATTTTGATATATGTTGATTTTAATTTTTTTCAAAAATTCAATTCGTGCTTCCATGATACATCAGCATTTGTCTAGGTTAGTATCATAAATCTGACTTTTAATTCATTATTTGCAGCTGAATAATTACAAGTAAATTTCCTAAACTAATTCCATTTATTTGTCTTACTTTGATGATACATTTTCACAATTACCATTGAAAAGTTCAGGAAGCTTTCCCCATTAACATCATAAATTATGGTTTCAGTGTAATTTAGATGATATTTTTAATCTGACAAAACATTTTTTCACAACTTTTTAGTCTAAACCTAACGGACAGAGTTAGTAATTTTTACGAAATAATCATAACGCTAAGATTGCCCCAACCCTTAAGAGTAATTTTGTTTCAGTCTACTCTTGATGAAAGAAAATCAACCTTTCTATTAACTCGATGCTTGCATCTGACTCAACGTATTATGTTCAATATTTCGGAGTTGAGCTTCATTTAGCTTTTTTTATCTCAATTTTTGCCGGATCTCGTATAAAACAAGTGGGGGAAGATTCTAGGAACAACGATCTAAAAAACAACAATTTAGGCAATATATTCTCTAATATTCTCATTCACCGTTATTTTTAGAGTAAATGTCCTCTATAGAAAAAATACGCATTGTTGTCCATTGCATTGTTTTTATTATTGAAAACAATAATGTCGATTCTCCCTCGCACTCCCACAGTCGTGCTGCAGCGAGCAATAACAGTTAAGCAGAACAGCAATAATATCATGGAAAGCGCATCATCCAGCGCGGCAGAGCCGGCACTTGCCGGTGTATGTGTCTAGACCCTTGTGTGTCCTCTGCGTTATTAAACAAACGTTTTGTTTCGAACTAATAAAGAGCCCATGGAGATGGTTATTAGACTGCAGACATAGAGTTGTTATACCTCATGCAAGTTATATGGCGTCACCTTCTCTTTGCATAGGCTGGTGTGTATGGAATTAGTAGGTCGTAATTTTCGAATTATTGACTTTATTTTTGTTCATACTTTTTATGGTTGTATGGTTTTATGCAACCGAAAAGACTGAGGTTTTACGATGAGGTTTACCGACAATAATGAATGTTTTCCTATGAAGTTTACCGACAATGATGCATGTTTTGCGATGTGGCTTACCGACAATGGTTTGAGCCTATAGAACTACTGAGAAAATGCTCGCGATGAATGGAAGCTTATAGGAAATTGCATGGTAATGTAGAGTGAAAAGTACTTATGGCTGAAAACACATGGTTGAAATTGTGTGACGTTCTAATAAGAAACATGAGAATATTTTAGCTGTAATTATGAATCGTTCGAAGAACTCCAAATTTTGAATTCCGAACTGACGCTTTTTTTCTTGATTTAATTGCTGATGCACACTGATCTCGAATTCTAATCTCGATAAATAACCGAAATTAGAGTAAATTGGAAGGGAGATATGTGGAAAACAATTTTCAGTTAAAAATCACATAAATTTTCAAGATTATCACAAAATATGTTCGTGTAAAGAGCATCCACTAGGACGAAAGTGAGAAATTTCCTTGTTAATAATGATGAATTTTAAACTATTATATTTTCCGGGTTACCAGCCTAAATCACGTCTTAAATTCCAAACTGTGCACAAAATATCTCTGTTTAAAATGACAAACTAAAACTGTGCGATGTTAGTTCCGTCTACTTGACACATCAGAGGTAGTTTTAATCAGTCCTTTTTCTTTTTCTTGAACGTATTCAAGTTCCACTTCTTCCTCTCCTGTTCTGCAAGAATTTAATAAGAGCCGACTAAGAGAGATTTAAATAGCCCTAACAACCGCTCACGAGCCTCATAAAATATAATAAGTAGCTATAAATAAAGCATGAATGGAAACATAATTCCCTACGTGGAGGAACGCTGCGCGGGAGAAACCAAACACTTTACTCAGCACAAAGACTTTCATTATGGCTGCTCAAGACTTTTGGAAGCCTGTGAACTATTTTTTCGGCATTTATTTCCTCTGTGATATTATTGCACTGCGGTCGTTTATGACAGCCATGATGCATCAAAATAAAATTTTAAAATAACCATGAGAGAAATCTGTACTTTAAAGGGAAAAATATTGTTACCTCTTGATGACAGCATTAGTTTTATGAATAACCAAATTCCAGCTTTAAAATTTTTTCCATACTTCCCTGTGGGATCAGGATCATGTCAACCACGCTCCGTTTTACCGATTGTAAAACTTTCAATTTGAACGAATAACACTGCACTCAGTGCTGAAAAATTTTAGAAAACAAGGGGAGAACGCTCAAGAACTAATTTTTCCTTGACATCACATGTTTTGCTGCGTCGCCCATCAACTTGAGAAAACAAAAAATAAGATGGAATGCCACTCTCACTTCAGATCGATAATTAGCTGATCAAGGGAGTGACAAATCTGTGTGCTTAAAAAAGATACATTGTTACATTTTTAGTGCTCGCTTCATTTCACAATAGTTGTATTTGTAGTTAGAATAGTTTCAATTCCTTCAACATAAAAGGAAACAAAAATGCAAGCGTATAGAATAGATATGAACCCTTTTTAGCTTATTCTACATTGTTTTTGGATTTTTGGGAATCATCAGAGGAATTACTTGCTCAGAAAAATATTTCGCGCCATCGGGGTTTTGAACCAGCACTGTTTTCCCCCCAAAGTACAACGCTCTTTATATTGTGCCTCGGCAAAGAAATCTATAACATGCAGTCTTCATTGCATTTAGTTGTGAATCACAGATTTGTGTTGGACGCAAACGGAAATTTTGATCTCATCTAGATTTTTTTTGTATTTGGCGCACGAAATAATGTTGAGCTTGACGCAGATTATTTCTTCAAGATAAATGTTCTGTATGAGTTGTCATAAAATCTTTGAAAAACTTAGCTTTGAAGACACATGTTCAATTAGCGTATAAAAATCTGAGTATTTGTTTAGAAATTGCAATTACGGGCATCAGAGATTGTCACAGCTATAAATGATTTTGAAGAATGAAGATTAATTTGTTCATTCCACCACAAGCTCCCAGGACAAAAAATTGTCACTTGCTTCTAATAACACGGGTACGAATAATGGTGGCACTTCTACGATGAATTTACCGTTTTTGGATAATCTTATTTCATTAAAACGTGAATTATTGTACTTATTACCTGGCTTTTATTGCGTTCAATTTTCAAATAATTAATAACACTTGTGTAATGATGTCAAAAAAAGCGGGCATTGCAAATGTTCCTTCATAAGAAGTACGCTCATCAAAACGTGTCTGTAAAACCAGTAACAATTGATACATGTCTAAATAGCAAGCAACAATGTACAAGAACATGTGTCTCAATCACGAGCACCAATAGAGTGACGGTTCTCAATAAGATGCGACAACATTAATATCTGTCTCGTAGCATCGACGCCAGATATCTGAATGGAAGTGCCTTAGCTTTTATGCGTCTGGCGAGCTCTTCACTGGCTGTCCTGATTAGCGGCCGTGCTAATTAGCTGCCCTGATTGGTCGTCAAACCGAGCTCCCTGTGTGAATTGAGATTAATATAGCTAGCAGATATTTGATATCGCCCATAGCCTATTTCTGGGATTAATGGATGTATGTGTAAAGAGCATATGATTGAAGGAAAAGAGTTCGATTCAACAATAAAATAATTTTGTTCCTATGTATTGATAGGAACTCTTTATAAAATGTACAGTATCGTTTTATCATTTCATTTTGCTCTCTTTGCCTCTTAAAACAACATTTCTATGTTGATGAAACTCATGTGACTGAACCTGTAGCAATCAGAAATTTAAAACTATAAAGCGATGAAGACGAACAATAAATGTTTACAGTGTATCTAGAACAAAGCAAAAAGAAATCTTGTGTATTGGTCAAGACAGATAGAGAATCCTGTACACTTAAGAGATTTTGATATGAAACACACTTGCATTACTTTAGCAATGATGAGACCTACCTTCTGCTCTTTGCACTAAAGTTTTTGAGTTACGAGTTGAGAGTACAACATTAATTCCCAAAAATAGTGTAAAATTAAGCGTTGTTGAATAGCATTATACCAGCGAGAATTGAAGATTACCTACAACTTGTCTTGAGCAAGGCCTTCTTAAGCTGCACTATGATGTACATGGAGACATCATACACTATTATTCTTCAAGCGTTTGGGTTGCAGAAGTTGAATCGTATGTAGACGTCACAACGGGGTGCTTGCGCTTCGCATCTGCAGAAGTGGGGAGTAGCGCGCTGCATGTAGCGGTAGCCTCGCTACATTTCATACAATGTAGCGGTAGCGCCCGTTTCATATTTAAGTAGCAATATGAGGCTTGGCCACTAAAGCGCTACTGCAACACTCATAATATAGTCATATAGGTTGTAGAATGTTAACTTGCTACAGCGCATAATCGTATAGGCTATTGCCTGCTTTCTCACAGTCTGATTGAACATCTCGGATCTCTCTGCCAGGCTGCAACAGATCATTAATTTACTGGAGAAGATATCTAACTTATCACTATATGGCTTTCCATTGGGAGGATATTGACATCTTCGGTAATTGGCCAATAACCGAGTAGAATAATTGTGACGTAAAGAAAACTGTAGTAGAAACGCTCCAGCTAGATCGAAGGGCGTTCTTGTAAGTGAAGCAAGTCTAGCACGGTTGACTCTTGCGTTAGGTCAACGCGGTCGGTATTCGTAAAGGTGAATATAGCTTTTAAATATTGGTTTATTTCTGATACTGACGAGGGATAGTTCGTTGCATTTGGAAAATTGAATAGTCACAACAGTTAAAAACATGTTTTATTTACGATAATAATTTAGATACATAAGTTACACAAAAGTTTCTTTCTTATTGTGTGAATGGACCATCAAAGTGTCAGCGCAAACTCCATTCTATAAAATATCACTGAATATTAGAATACGGCTGATGAAATTCATCCAATCGTTTCCATTCAGAAAAAATAATTTTACAAGCGTTTTCGCTAGAAACAAATTCGGTGGTGTCGTTGCTGTTAATTTAATCGTAGACAGTTTGTTGACAGCGCTTGATGAGTGTAGCTATGTCGCCGCCCGCGTTTCGTGTGAGGTCTGGTACAGTGTTAGGTGCATGGTGCCGGCTTGTTCCAATACCACATCAAAATTTTACATTGGCTCACATTTACACCAGGGCTGGGGACTCTGAGTTTTTCTCCGACTTCAACCTCGACTTTTCAGCTTTTTTACAAATCTATACATCGACAGATATTTTTCGATTCTAGAGTTTTTTGTTTTGATTTCTGTCCCGGCGTTTGGAGTTACACGATTTAATTCACCGAATTTTTTGGGAGAGGCACATTCATAAACATTTCCATAATCCTCTGCGTTTCGAATGGTAGCTGCACTATTCTTCTCCCAAGACTGATGGTGACGAATAGATCCTGTTCATTTTGTTGGTCCTTTTGAAGCTTATTTATATGTGTTCACCGTATCAACAGGGGTTCTCGGTTGATAATGCGAGATTTTTAATTTATTTAAAAGTATGTACGCAAAAAAAACGGGAATTTTTCAATAAAGGTCAAAATCTGCCTCGGCAGGCAAATACCGATCCTTGGTAAAATTTGATGCCGTAACATGCAATGAAATTTGATAGGCAGATGGAAAAAATCTTGATTTTATTGTTTGTATTAATAAAAAAAATGCTATTCAAGGTCGCTTCCTTAGATTCCAGAATGGTGAATCGGTTGTTTCAATATTTTTTCCCTTTTTGTCTGGTCAGAGCGGCTTTATGCTGTTTTTCACTTTTTGTCTGGTCAGAGCGGCTTTATGCTGTTTTCTGGTTTTGAACATTTTTCTACAATCATGAACATTTTTCCACGAAAACATTTCGAATCATATCTTCGAATCCCTCTGGTTTGTAAATTTTGTAAGAATATTTTCACCGAGTAGTATATCCGAATAGTATTTAATATTAATTTAGACCACTGTAAAAAATGATCTCTACAAAATTACTTCAAATTGCGCGTCGGGGATATCATCCAACATATCGCGGTAGATTGATCGCAGATCCCCACAGAAGTAGGTTCAAACATTGGTATATATGTACAAAGTTTCTATTGAAAGACTTTTAGAGGAATGAACCCTAAAATAAGTATTGATATATTATATTACAACAGTTGAGCTATAGAGTCTATACAATTTTCTCGAGTTTTTTTATATTTAACAAAGGTGTCGAAGTCGCTCATTTTTTCCCGACTCCGACTCCCCAACCCTGATTCGCACACAGAATTATTAGTCATTGAATTTAGCACAGTCAATTAGTGCGATGCCATCGCAGTGGCAGCATGCTAGTTTACGTACTAGTGTAGACAGTAGCTGATAAATTGCGGTCTGTGTCACCAACCACCAATATACTGCAAAGCCTACTGAACGTTAAAAGTTGAACTCTGTATTTAATATTGATTTAGTGATGCAACAAATATAAAGCTCAATCTCTAATTTAATTTCTCAGAAAATAGTTAGTAGACCACAATGATATCTCATATGCCGTCTAAATAAATAAAAAAGCAACGACAGTAACTCTCAAACTAATCATTAAATTTAATCAAACAAGAGAATTAAAAATCGAACGTTTCGACGTCTACGGTCATCTTCAGAATCTGAAAAATTATGTAGCAACATAAGTCAATTTAAAAAAAAAAACATTTGAAAATTAACCAGCTATTTGTAATTGATAGGAGGATTGCGTGTCAATCGTTTCCATTAAGAAAAAGTTATTTTATGCTGCAAGTGATTTCGTTAGAAACAAATTCGGTGGTGTCGTTGCCTCCTATACATTACAAATAGCTTGTTAATTTTCAAATGCTTTTTTTTTAAATTGACTTATGTTGTTAAATAATTTTTCAGATGCTGAAGATGACCTTAGAGGTCGAATCATTCGATTCTTAATTCTCTTGTTTGATTAAATATATTGATTAATTTGGGAGTTACTGTCCTTGCTTTTTTATTAAATTTGGGAATTATGCAAAAGTTCAAACTTCAATCTTTATCAGTATATGCAGTCTAGTTTGAAGGTGAAATAGAACTGGTTTAGTATTTGATTTCTGTTTGTATATGTTAATAATTTTTACGGTTGGTGAATAGGAGAAGACATCCATGTAGGGATGGTGAAATATAGAACTAATAAAAATAGCTGTAACTTTTACTCATTTAACCAGTATTAGTTGAGTTAGGGGAATTGCAATTAAGTTTCATCGATATGTTTTCAAAATGTCTTACTATCACGAAACGTTTATGAGTTAATAGCAATAATAAAACTATAAATACTTAGTGTTTTTCAATTTCTTTGGCCATTGTAGCGGCTAATGTAGCGGCGCTACATTTCATTGTAGCGGTAGCGACATAAACTGCCCGATGTCGCGGTAGCGGTAGCACCCGCTACATTTTAAAGTCGCACCGCCCAGCTCTGGTTGTCAGTTGACTCTGCATCTTCAACGAACATGTATTTTATTGGTAGCACAATATAAGCGTTCCAAGAAAAACGAATTGTTTTTTAGAAATTTATGTACACTTTTGGAAATATAAGCTTCATTGGAATGTGAGGTAAGAAGCAAGTATCGCTACCGAGCATGCGAAAAGACCAAACAACTTATAACTAGCGACGTAACTTTGCTCAAAGTAAATGCCAATCAGTTTAAGACCAAAAAAGCCTCTAATTGGCGACACAGTATTTCTCAACCCTAGTTGCGGCTGGTCGAAGAAGCCCACATGTCTCGACCGATCGACCTTACGAGCTATCGAAGTCGGAGAATAAGTACTACTGACGTCCGCAGCCAGTTGTGGCTTAGCTAAAAACGCGGAAGAAATTTACGCTGGACATTCGCAAATAGTTCAACAAACGAGACGCAAAACCTAGATAAGTGCGATAGCTAGTAGTTGCAGCACTGCTAGTTGCTGCTAGTTGCAGCAATGCAAAAACGCGGATGATCTTAACGTGGAAAATTCGCGATCATTTCAATATATGAGATGCAAAATGTAGAATACCGCGAGTTGGAGTGAGGTACGGATATTATGGAAGTCTTGTGATGTAAATTCTTTGCAGCTAACAATGGAATTCTTCGAATAATATGTCAGTTAACTTTTATGCAAAAAGATCATGATCAGTTGGCTGAACAAAACAGTAATTCAAGGTAGTGCAGAGAATGTGCCTTATCCTCAAAATGCGTTCAAATACATTATCGAGCTGTTCAGAAATGGCATCGAAGCGGCAATCATGTGATTTAATCTCGTTTTCTTTTCTCAATCATTCAAAAGTAAATGCTCGATTTCATTGCCCATAC
>JACJUY010007970.1:25539-40558 GCA_014220935.1 Platorchestia sp. MABIK
GGCGTATCAGGATTAGCGTGTACATTTGTGTTTGTGTAAATTGTGAGTATGAAGCTGTTTGTGTATGAAAGCATAGCAATTAGGGTTTTAAACATTAAGAGAATTTTGTGGAATATGTGTATGTGTTTTTCTTAGGATCTTAAAGTTTTCTTTTCTCCTGTTTCAGCACTGATGATGGAATTTTAAAATTCCGAAACGTATGCAATAAACGTAATGTTCATTTTTACTCTGGTTCTTCTTTTTATTTTACGAGTAAGATTCTCTACGAATCATCCTATTGGAAGTATACTTTCACATACCATATTAGATGGTCACTATACTTTTTTTTATTTTTTCGTGAACTGCTAGCTCATTTTTAAAGGACATTTTCGCTAATATTAGAGAAACATCACTCCTTCCATCCTGGATAAACAAGAAACATGTGTGATATATGTGTGAATAGGGTACTGTATTTTCTAACTTTCAAAATGAGTAATTTGAAGTTTTTAAATGCAGTAATTTAGAAACGAAAGCTCGTCGTTCCTATCCTCCGAAATGTGACAGAAATTTGTAAACTTTGTGAGCAGCTAAAAAAACTTTTTGACTTCACTTAATTTAAGTTTATAGACGCCATAGCTTATATAAATAAGAGTTGTGTCGAAATGAGTGTTAATAGGAAAATGGACTGCATACCCTGTGGTAAAGGGAGCTTTGACTAAACAAGACTTGTGAGCCATGTGTGCATTTAGAAAAGTTTTTGGTTTCCAATTGAAGTTACGTGCAAATTTTGGAATGCAATAGTTATTATAAGAGACCTGTGTCAAAATGAGTGTTTTCAGGGAAATGGACTGAATATTGTAGGGGGTTAAAGGAAGCTTTACACTCAACCTCTCCCACCCTTTGAAAAAATAAAAATTTGTGAGGTTCGTGCGATGTTAAAAAAATCTTTTATGGTTTCAAATTGAGACGAATTTGAGTTCTTAGATGCAGCAGTTCAAAAATAAAAGATGTGGTAAAACAACCGTTCTTAGTAAAATCGACTGAACATTGCCGCTCTGTCTTCACTCCGGAGCCGCGCTCCCTTCATTCCGGGGTGGAGTAAAAAATTTCTGTGATGTATCAGAGAAGTTAGAATTTTATGGGCTTCATTTTGAGACCAAAATGAAGCTCAGACTAGCCATAGTTCAGAGATCAGTTCAGATTTCTTATACAAAATTAACAGTCATAAAGTATTTCTAAAAGTGGTCGGAAAACGGCACTTCGGTGTAAAATGCCAGGGTTGGAGAATGTTACACCTGAGTGTTTGGAGACAAGCTGTGTGACAGTGATTGATTGGTTGGTTGGTGTGGTTGTTGAATTAGTGCTTTGTACTAAGTTCGGTAGCAACGCATTAGGGAGGTGTGTGTGATTCCGCTGTATGATGGCATAGAAGATAAGTGTGAGCTGTAATTCAGAGGTGACATGTAATTTCTAACTTCTCAGCATTGTGGAATTTTTCAAGTTCATAGCATGTTAAACGACGAAGGAATTCACTGATCACATCATACTTAATACAATAGCCAACCTATTATAGGGAGGATTATCCCAAAAAAAATGAATTTTAAAAACGTGTTTTGATTCAGTAAAAAGTACGTATACATGACGTGAACATGTTAAATTTTCGGACTCCTAGGACCACCGGCAGTGTGTCAAAAGGGTGAGGGGGGGGGGGCGCGAGAGAGCGGGGGAAGGGGGTGAGCAGTGCGCCTATTTGCTATTATTTCCGATAATTTCCATTCTTTGAAATATTCCTACCTGGCAACTTTTGACAAGCTCTTACTCCGTGTACGATGCTATCATCAATTTTCCAGCTGTCAGTAGTACCCAGGGCTGCCCCTAGGAATTCTGATAGGTCTGGGGGAAACGCATGTAGTCTAGGGGAATGGGGGAAACTTTCATAGAAACGACTAACTCTGGGAGAATTCGGCTCAGAATGATTTGCCGGTCCTATTAAACATTTTACACAAAAATTTGCATCAGAATTACAAAATTGATGAACGATTCGTTAGGAATACTGTCAGAACGTTTGTTAAACATATAAAACCAGATGCGGTTATTAAAGTTTGTGGATTGCAAAAAAATTTTAAATAAGTGATCTCTTAGTGCGAAATAATATTTCTAGATCCAAAGTCAGAGACCCAATGTGACATATCAGTTCAAGTGGGACTGGAGAGAATGTAAATCTGTTACTAAATGTTCCATTATCATAGCTAGGATGTTTTTGAAACGAGGATTAACTGCGCACAAATATCAAGGTTTTATTTTTAATCATTTCCGTGTGGATCATGCCTGTAGGGCCTCGAATGAAGAAAAAAGATTTTGTATCATGTTGTTAAAAAGGAGCATTATTAAATATTTGGAGCATTACATTTTCATAAACTTAAACTGGCCCTCAATGAAAAGACGAATGATTTTTTGCTCTAAAAGTATTCAATAGAATTGCACCTTAGAAATGAGAAACATCCGCTCGATAGTCCATTTCGCCTCTGTCTCTGGTGTAAGTAGGTTGAGTGTGGTTGGTAAAGTGCATGACAGAGAACTAGCGTATCGTACAAGGGAATAAACGGCAAGTACAATAGGAGAGAAGGAGTGTAGTTTGCGGTGGTGCAAAGGGTATGGGGGTTAGATTTTTACACTGCGCCTAGTGTACGAAAGGCACCTAGCAAAAAAAGAGAGGCGCTTTGGGTGTCAATGGAAAGCGTATGACAAAGATGATCAGAAGCCGCTGTGGGAAGTGTTCTGAGTGTCCCATTCGGAGAGTGAGAGGTTGAGAGCTGTTACAGGAGTTATGTCAAAAGCAGAGAGTATGATAGAGTGGGAAATGTAGTTAGTGGCTTTTAAAGTGTGGTTGGACTTACGTCAAGAGAATGTAATGTCTTTCTGATTGCTTGATACGTATGTGGATGGAGTCGTGTGTGAGGTGAAGGTGAGAGTTTTAGGTGAGAGCTAAACTTGGGACACAAGACAGGGTCGTTGAGCTACAGTACTCTTTGCTAATGATACAGCGTTAGAGGCTGGGTCGGAAGAGAAACAGTGTCGACTGGTGAAAGAGTTTGAAAAGGAATTAGATGGAAAAACTCTGAGTAAATGTAAACAAGCGTAAAGCTAAAAGGTGTTTGAGGGAAGTAATTTTGGGTGGAATGAATACAAGCTTGAATGAAGAGATGCTGGAGGAAGTGAGTTTTTTCGATCATATGAGAGAATGTATTGCCTCGAATAGTGAATTGGATGAGGAAGTGAGAACTATGATTTAAAATAGGCACCAAGCGTTGAAAAGTATGAAACCGGTTCTAAGAAACAAGTGCCTAATTATGAATGCTAAAAAGAGGTTGTGTGAAATTATTGTCGTGTTGACAGTGTTGCATAGATCTGATACGTGGGTTTAAAAATTGACTGATAGGACTCGCTTGAATGTGCTCGAGATCAGACAGATTTGGAGTATGGTTGGAGTAACGTGGTGCGGTAGGCGGAAGAATAAGGAAGTGAGGAATTTGACAGTACTAAGGAGAGAGCTGACGGGAAGAGAAAACTGCTGTGTGTTAAAGCGGTTCGGTCATAGGTGAGAATGAAGACGGAACAGATGGTAAAGAATGTGAGGTAGTCAAATCTGGGTGAAAGGAATCTAATAGGTAGGAGGAAATTTGAATCGATGAATGGGGTTGAAAAGGCGTTGCGCGACCGAGAGGTAACGTTTGAAGAAGTTAGAAGTGCATGAGAAAAAGATGAGAAGAGAGCGATTGTGAGTGTCTCACTATTTATATAGACCTATTTAGCTTGAAATTTTTTGCTCCTGCTGTAGCGCTATGTCACCAGATGTTAGGGTTCTATTACTGTTGTTCGTCATCATGAATCATGATCAATATTAACGACAGCCATCTTTGGGTATTATTTTCTTCCCAATTATGCGGGATCGACGTGGGATTTTCATGCGTTATCATTTTAAGAATGTATGCAACGTGATACGCCTTCTTCGTGTTCTTATAATCATATTTTTGTCTTCGTCGTCGTTTTCCTGTCACTCAAATAATCCATAAATCATTCACAAGATAAATAAGTCATCTTAAATTCACATCGAATTTATCCTATGGAAAGATTTATCATACGTTCAAGACTTCAAAGTTTCAAAGTGTTAGGTAGCGTGGAGTGTCGTGAGATAACACTCTAATATTATGAACTTCAATAACACCGGCGACAACTTACGACTCCATCCTCAACAGGGAAGTAAACGACCTGAACCACATCAAGGATTTACCCACCAAGGGAATGAATTCTGGAATAGTTAGTATAATAAAGATATGCAAACTACATCGAAGATAAACGTACTACATCATATCTACGCTTCAGAGATAGTCCTATGCGTTGAAGGTAGTTGATTCCTACGCGAGAGGGAGAATCCCAAGCATGAGTAGGTGGAATGAGTAGGGCTCATGTGAACACGATTAAAAAATGACACTTGCTCATCTGGCTCGTGGGTTCATGGAAAGCGATTGGAATGCGAACTTCAAGTCCGTTAATACGTCACTTTGGTTTGGATATTTATTGACAGTAAATGGATTTTTTCTAGAAAGATCTTCGCCATGCCCGAAGGACAGACGGGGCGGAAATAACAACCCTTTCCACACACGGTCTTTCCACACGAGTGGTGGGCTTCCTCATGTGAAGGCATAACGTTCACCGCACCGAGGATGTATCGTAACGGTAATCGACCCTCTCCTGCGAGGTGGGGATTAAACTGTATATTGAATTCTTTTGATCAATAGAATTATTATTACTCAATTGAGTTGCTTATAACATCTTATGTACTTTTCCCAAGAAATAGAATCAAATCATAGCATGAAAAGATTTTTACAAAAAGAGTGTGTTGGACGTCGACATCTGCCATCTTCAATGAGCGGTTGTTTTTCGTTTCGGAGTCGTTGGAAGGTGGCATTTGTTGCTGGTGCAGTCCTCAGAATGTCAACGTTGGGTTTGGCCCAGAAAGAGCGTTTACTTCCTCATTTGAACGTGATGGTTTTCGGCGGATACGTAGGACGATATGAGATGTCTTATAATACGTGGATCAGGGGTTCTTCCTCGGGAGTGACTCAGCATCGTTAATTGTGATGTGTGATTATGGGTCAGTTCTGTTTGTCAGGAATGTTCGAGCCATTATGAAGCGGGGCCAGGAGTAAACCAGCGCTGTACTGTTGGGCCTTGTAGTGGAAATCTCACCCAAACAACGTATTGTCGCTGTGTAATAGTGAACGAAAGCTGGTGGTTGGACTACAGGGGGTAAGTGTGGTTCTCGCTGATTGGCTACCACTTCCTGGTAGAGAGAATAGGTCGTGGGAGAAAGATAGGTAGATGGCAAAGTGTAAAATTCATTAAGTGTTCAACTAACCCAGCATTTTGAGATGGTTATTTGTAGTAAAGTCAAAGAACACTTACAGGTGTTAAAGCAAAAGAATCATGAGTGCATTTTCATCATTTTTTATCCATGAGAAGCATATACCTCAGATCAGTTGTAGAATGCTGGTAGATTAGAAATCCAGGATTGATCAAGAAGTTTTTTTAACAAGATCAGAAACGATGTTTTCCAAAATATGGGTCCTGATCACAATATTTTCAACCGAAAAAGAATTTGGGCACTAAAGTTTCCTACAAATTTTCTGATTTGATTCGTAATTATTTTTAATACATCGATACGTCTTCTTCAATGTAAAAAAATCCCTCATTGACGGTATTACGATACATGTATCAACTAGTTGACCTTACAGTTTCCGTTGTTTCAGAGAGACATGATTAATCCGTCGAATTATGTATCCAAAGCTACGGAGGCCTGGAATCATCTTCATTACTCCTTGATAATTTTTCTTTATCTTGATGGCGTCTCATCGGAAGATTAGAAACCATGGAGGGAATGATCCACGTTTTCTTTGAACTTGCGTTCATGAGCAATTGTACGAGAGCAATTGTGTGCTCTTACTTTGTTATTAGGTTGCCAGTCAAAATTATTTTTTATTTTTAAGAAAATTTGCTCCCATTTTGGAGCTTTTTCACTTTGTTTGTCTTACATGTGATCTTGAATGGTGATAAAAATGTCACTTTGTTCATCCACTGTAACAATAGATGTATAGGTCACTGTACGATTGAAATGTAATTTATTTTTTCCAAGATTCGCTACAGGACATTCATCGACTTTCATACAGGGCTTTCAGTTTTCAAATTTCAGTCAATAGGATTAATTGGTCGAATTCTGATTAGACACCGCGTGAGAGTCTGTCTCCGCTGTGGACTCTACGTTTCAACACTCGCATCAATGAACCTGTTGAGTTCGACGATAACACAGAAGTCTAGGGCTATTGTCGGCATCGTGATTGATGTAAAGGCCACCGGAACTTGAACGCTCTTTTAAAGTCTCCTCTTAAACGTTCACAAACGCTCCCTTGTTAATTGTTTACTGTGATTTAATTGCTCAACCAGTCACTGAGCGAGCGAAACTGCACTGCCACTGAGCACAACCAGCGAGCCAGTTTTCCAACTATCAATAGTGTAGTATCTTTGCAGCTTACTATTTAACCGTGAGCCATTTGACGTATCTTCAACGTAGGTTCTTTAAAAGTTTATGCTGGTGGAGTCGGCAGTTTTCCTATTGTGCCAGAAGACCTCAAGGAAGCACACGCGAATCTAGCTGCTTTCCTGGCAATGCTTGTGGGTGTCACGACAGTTTTCAGCGCAAAGTTTTTATTTTAGGAAAACCATATTTAATAAGTCCCTGAACGTTGACGTGAAAAGTATTCAGAAAACAAGAGGCTGAGGAAATATTGTAATTTAACAATAGCATCCAAAAAACATAGATCTAGAAGAAATTTTGAGCTCTCTAGAAAAGTTGAAGAATTATCTAAAGGCTGTAATATAATTTTTTGATTTTGCAGTTCAAATTTTTTTATTAGTTTTGGATCATCTTTTCAAACTCATCAGTGCCAGTGTATGAATGCATGCATTTGGTGTATTTGGAGTGATAACTCCAAATAACTCCGAATAAATCATTAATTATCCGGTATCCTCAAGTCCAACGCCAGGTTAGATTTTTAAATTTCTTAAACACGATATCTCTTTTGCAAATTCATTCTTAACAACTGTTTTATGAAATAAAAATAAATCAAGGAAACATCAAAAGAATATAAAAATAAATTATGAAATCAGTACAGACTTTTCTGTAGTGTATTTCGATACAATAAACTATCAGTATTTCAGTTTGAAAGGGAAATATTTCCTTACAATGTGACACGTTCCAAATATTCACGTCCCACAACGGCTGAACTAGTTTTCCAGAATCTCACAATACTGATTTTGAACGCCAGATTAACTGTAATTTTTCTGCGGCATTTTATGATGGAAAAAATAATGATCATATTTTAGTGACATTGAAACTGAAATATATGATGTAAAATTTACGTATGAAAATATTTTTCCCATATTTTGTCGAATTTGTTTGATGGAAATTATCGAAACAAGTCAAAATGAGCTGCAACAATATTGGACTACCACGAGCTAAACGGACAAAAATCCCTATGGGAATGAGGGCCTTCACAGACCACTTCACCTTGTGGTAAGAGAGTTTCCTACATCATTAATTATGTAATGAGAAAAAGCAACAACAATAATAATACATCTTTTATACAAATTTGGAACACATGTAACATTCTCTTTTGATACCATCTGCACGAGTTAGTGATTTTATTTCTATCAGGGCTCTGGCACCAGTATTATGAGTATTCACGACGGCGAGAACTTTATTCGTTCTATGAACATCATCATCAGAGGCTTTCAAAAACGTTCATGTTACGAACTTCGCATCCTAACCCTTTACGGACGACTGTGACGATTTCGTCACATAAAATTAAATGGTGTGTATAGGCTAAAATATTAGCAGTAAGTATTGTGTGGCGGGTGTGTCAGATGCGTCAATTGCTCTCAGAGTTCGTTCAGAACACGTTTGACACGGCTACGTGACGCAGTGCCTCAGTTGTAAACAAGACACCGTGCGCCTCTGACGTCGAAACTTTTCTCTATGACTGCGAGTTCTTTTTTGCTAAATGGAGGAAAAACCAGGTGACATAAGTGTTTGTTAATTTTACTCGTTGTTGGTGAATATTTCTGGATGGTGTTACATGTAATTGGAATGTGTAATTCATTTACTGAATTTCTATACATATAATGAATTTTATGGGTGTGACTAATTCGTCACGTCCGGCATGCAAGTGCACATCACGTCTCACTGCTGTCATGTTGCGAACTGTATTGGTAATTTTAGTGCTTATTTGAAATGCCATTCATCAATAGTACACAGAATGTAATTAGTTTTATTTTTTGCAGATATTACGCCTAAATGTTTCAACATAAATGGAGCCAGTTAATCAAAATCAGCTCTCTATAATACAATAGTTACTGTTGATAGTGATGAAAAGTCAATTGCTTCTGAAGATGATATACGAGAGCATGATTTTACTTTACCTGATTCTGATGATAGTGAGTAACATTGAAGATGTTCATAGTATCATTTTCTAGCTCTAAGCTATTTCATAAATTTCTGTAAATTAATTTGATGTTGCTAAGTTCCGCCTTTATTTAAAATTATTTTGATGGGATGAAATACAAATTTTATTTCAATTATGATAAATGAATAAATAATACGAAGAAAACTAATCTGATACAGTTAATAAATGTGTTATTGCATAAAAAACACATATATAGCAACTGTCTGAATTGTGAGATCTACATTATGGTTTATTTTATAATATAAGTGCAAAAGTATAACTCAAGTAATATTATTTCAGATGACTTCATGGAAATTGAAGATTATGATGAACCTGAAGACCTTCAAGGACCTGATACCGTTGTAATTCAAATTGAAGTCAACGATACAGGTGCTTCTGAAGATGGTCTAAATGTAAATAATGGAATCCGAGAGAAAAGAGCATAAATGTGAATTCACAAAGGAACTGGAAAACTTCTACAAATGAGGAAGATTCACAGACGCCATTGTTCACTGGAGAGGCTGCCAATAAATCTGAAGAATTTTTCTCTCCTCTGAAGGATTATTCTGTCTACGTTGATGGTGACGTATTGAATGTCATTGTTGAGCAGTCAAACTTGTAGGCTCTACAAAAATATGTAAACAAGCCTCTGGGCCTCAGTTAGGAGGACTGGCAGAAATGGCTTGGCCTTGTGTATGTTACCATTTTTAAATTGCCAAACTCCAGAATGCAATGGGCTAAGAAGCTCTCTCCACTTATCATGGTGCACTTCCGCTTCCAAAATAAAGGAAGTTTCTGAACAATTTTCATTTTAGTTTCAGGACAGCGTCCCCCATAGGAATCCAGGATTTTGAGACCATTTGAGAAATAGGGATTGTTGCTGCTATAGGAAGTGTAAGAGGTCATGTCCAACCTGTGAAAAAATGAGACTCGTACGTTCACTCGTTCGCCCGCTTCGGGGGTTTGAAGAATGGGGGGGGAGGGGAGGGAAAGTGGTATTTTATCATGTTACACCTCCTCCTTGGCACTTTCTTCACGGCGCGACCTTGCCATGTCATTTACTATGTCTCTGTATCACTCTATACTGATTTCAGAGGCCTAACCTGAACCAAAATTCTTTTAAAATTTTTAATTAAAATTGTTTGTTTCTTTAATATTGTTTTGCTTATGATGTAAACAATGGTCTTTGGGGTTTCAAAATGCATCTCCACCTACAGTTTTTAAGCTACAGTGATGATTTTAGTATCATTGGATGCGGAAAGCCAAGGCCTTTCCGAAAAGTTATAATTAACTTAACAATTAATTTTTGTTCAAAATTTATTACGTCATGAATCCGCATTTTTCGAAACCAAAATTTGCTCTCGATTTTTTCATTTTTTTTATTAATATTGAAAATTTGAAGAACAACATAAAATTTCCTGGAATGTCCACGTTTTTTCGCATCCAATGACACCAAAATAATCACTTCTACTCGAAAACTGTCGGAGGAAATGCATTTTGAAAATCCTTATAAAAATCTCGTTTTCTATGAATATCTCGTTTTCTATGGGGAAAATTGCATTTTTTTACGAATGACAAATGATTTCCAATTTCATTTCCTATCAGAATTTCAAATTTCATTGCTCTGGTTCAATAACAAAAAAAGGTCCGGATTGGGGACGCTGTCCTTCAGTCTAAATATTATTATTGAATTACTATAAGTAATTCGTTTACATGTTTATTTTGATTATTTTTAGTGCTGCTTGAAAAATGAAAGAGGAAATAAATAATTTTATTACTTAGTACATTTAATTTCCTTGACTTTCAATGAGCTGGTCGAACTGATAGAAAAACAGATAATCGCGTGAGTGCCGGTGGTGACGAAATCGTCACAAAAAATATTTCTTTTACTATAGGGAATTTGTTCAAAATCGTAATTGACACTATCAACCAGCAGGACATACTACCTGGAAATGAACTAAAAAAATGTATTTCGAGACAGAAAATAATTCAGGCAGTAAAGGGTTAATTAGAGGTAAGTCATTTATTTTCATCTTTGAAAGTAACTCGTACAATTTTACTTGAGAAAGTTGACTTTTTTACTGCAAAATTGATTAATTTCAGAGTTAATTACATCAGTACAATATGTGATCAGATTACAATCAAAATGAATTCATTATGCGCTGAAATTAGTCAAAGAAAATTATCTATGGCTTCAAAATGAAACAAAAACATACAGGAATAGAAGAGCAGTAATTCGATACTCTACCTTTAATGTGAACCTGAACTTAAAGACAGAAGAGTACTAATCATGTACTTTTACTACTAAACGTTTGCTACGGTTGGTAAAGCTAGCTGTGAGTCGTCATGTAGAAAAACCAACATTAATTACCGATCACATTTCTATCTTCTCTAAGAAGAGTGAAAATGTCATAGCACGATGATCCCTTACCTCGTGCGCCAAACTTTATTCTAAAAAAGGTCGTGAAATAATTGAACAGCTATTCATTTATACATGTACGCAACGTAAGTGAGCAATTACCCAAGCAGTATCTATACGTCCCAATACTAGGTCAATGTGTTAATATTCTGATGCTAACACAAAAATCTTTAAAGGAAACACCATGACTACATGATTGCAACCGAGTAGTGGCAATGATTTTCAGCTTCGCTACCTGAGGGGAGTGAGTGACTGAGTGAAATCCAACTCAATGGGAAGAATTTTCCCTCTTACCTCTTCTACTAACACTCTTTGTGTTATTTACAGACCTCATTTTACTTTTTTATTTCAGTATTAGAGGAAAATTTCAATGCAGTTTGGAAATTTCTTAAGAGTTTTATCCTACGTCTATTGGGCTAGTGTTGCAGTATCTGACTTCAGTAATTTCATTTGCTAAATTAACCGCTAGCGTACTGTGGTATTTTTTTATAAATTTCTCTTTTTGATTCCTTTGACTTTATTGACAGCACAGGTTCTGGTAAAAAATACTGCTTAGGCTGAAATAGAATAGAACCAGCATCTTCTTTGTCTTAAGTGTAACGCTTAACTCTTGAGCAAAAAGGAAAATTGGGGGGGAACTTTTTAGAGCAGTCAATTATCAAGTATGTTTGTGGAAAGCTGCCTTTTTTACAATACCCAGGCTAGGTCCCCGTCATCTATCAAGCTTTGGATTTTAACGTGTCCTTGTATTCATACATTGCGTAATATTCCATTGTTCAGATGGTTGGACTGAAATGACAGTTGTTAGTATGAGCAGAGTTTTTTTTCCGCCTTCTGATGTGAAATTCCTCAACTTTAACAGTCATAAGATGCTAGCCCAGATTGTGAGATCGAATGAAAATGATTCTTAAAAATCGTTGATTACTTCAGTTCTCCTTCATTGAAGCTTGAGCGTGGGGTCCGGTGGACTTGCATGGGCTTTGCCGTTTTTCAACATCTGCCATAGCATTAGACCTGTGTGCTGTCAAAACTACGAGGATGCTTAAAAGCGCGAGGTTGAGGACTTTAAGCAAAGTCTGCGGGTGCAAAAACTGAAGTAAAGGGCGTGATTGATTTTCTAGCTTTCCTTCGATCGTTCTTTATAGGACGCGACCGTAAAGATTGTTCGGTAATGTTTCACCTTGTCAAGTCGTCCAGTGATTTCATCGATTTATTGTAGAAGTTTATGGTTTCTTTTTTTAGTGCTGCAATTACTATTTCCTTATTTGTTTTGTTGGTATGAATATTGGCAGTCAGGTAAGATTAAACTCCACTCGATGATTTTATTAAAACAAAACTGTAATCGAGTACTGTATGATTTTCATGAATCTAATCCATTAGGGGAACTTAGACAGTTTTCGTCAATTTCTATCGCATCGTTTGCGTACAAACTTAGTAACGGTTTAATTGTTTTCGTTAATTATCGTAAAGGATTTCTAGACGATTACTTCCCTAGTTAATTTTTGCATTAGAAACTTGCTTTTAATCATCCCTAAGTTCCTCAGTTTAAGTAGTTTAAAACTAATTTTCGCTGTGTTGTAGTTGAAAAATCTTCAGTCTATTATAATAAATGTAATAGTGCATGTATTAAAATATGTAAAATTTAGTGTACACGGCCCTTTTAAATCACGACAATAGAAAACGGTCGGGAAAATTCATGAGTAGGTATTAATTCAATTTAATTGTTAATTAGACAAAATACTGATTAATTCTGGTTAGTATTAATGATACAAATACTAACTGATTACAGGAACAACGCAAGTGTGCGATAAACGTATCTGTGACACAGGTTTCAGTGCTTTTTGAACTTTCATCGAATTAATATTTCATATACGGGTCCGAAATAAGTACAGCTATCCCAATAAATCTCGTGATTCGAATTGTTTATTTTTGAATATATCTACCTCAATCTCTGAGCGACTTGAAATTAGATGAAATGTTTATTTTGCTGAAAAAATTAATGAACAAACAAAATTCTTATGTTAAAGATAATAAATATCAGATACATAGTCAGAAATCACCCGGAGCTAACTAAAAAAACTTTTCAACAAGTGGTTTGGCACTGCAAGTGCAGTTACTTCATCTGCAATCACACCACCCAAACCCCGAGGTTGTGCACCTACGAACAAGTTCGTCCTCGCCTCAGCTCATTTTCCGATGCGATTTGTGATACATAACATCCGTTTCCGGGACATGTCATTCCTCGCAATTCTTAGAAATTATTGTAGGGTCGAGTATTGCCCAGCGCGATGCCTGGCCGCACAGTGCTCCCCGCACATCGCAGTCAAGAGACACCGTGCACTCGGGCCTTGCCGGTCCCATAAACCTGGACTAATTAACACAGAAAATTTCTTTGTATCATCCGGACTGTGCAATAATGAAGGCAGGCTGAGGGCGCGCCTCTGCAGTGTTAGTCAACATCATCCCCTGCTTCGTGCCCCGAATACTTTGTTCTAATTTCAGTACTGACAGCGGCGGCCATTCATCATGACCATGCCGCGGTGCAAAGTTTCTTTCGTTCTAAATCCTGAGCTAGGCTCTTCCAAAAATTAATTAATCAGAACGAGCCTTGCTGCTCTCGATGAAGACGTCCGCCATCACAACACCACGCAGCACAAGCGGAGGGAGCGATGGGGGGNGGGGGGGGGGGGGGGGGGGGGGGGGGGGTGGAGGTTCGGACTCGTGATCTTATTTGTGTTACAAACAATTGAAACAGCTTTTATTGTATTCTCAATTCTCAGCCATAGTTGAGCACGAAATCTGGGCGGCCCACTTTGCTCACAGTTTGCTGGTGAATACAAAGCTATAAATTTTCAAAATTTTCCACACTCTGGCATCTCTGATTTTCTATCGTTTCTCAAAGAGTTTAGGTGCTCTCACATTTTCCATAATCGAATAATTAATGTACTCGATTATTACAGAGTATCCGTTAAGAATTTTGTTTATCTAATCCGGGGAAAATGAGCTTAATTGATTTGATTGAAGACATCATTTTATTTTAAATGCAGAAGCTCATAATATATCTTGCCGAGTCAGAAAAACATCATTACTGGTTTATATTCAAAGACATTTTTTAGAATCTTTTGCATTTCAGATCCCTGCTATAACAATGATCTGTTCCTTATATGTAAACACGTATCGAAAACGGTACGATGAAAATTTAGCTGTCACTTCACGAGTAAATATTTCAGTTTTTGATGTATATGCTTGGTGATTGAAATTTTGTTTTCAAAAAGCATTTAAAAACAAATAATCGCGTCTTAAGTTTGAAGTTTCATTTACTGTCAAAGTTGCTGCTATTATAAACAAAGAGGCTCAAAACTTCATCCTCGGAGATGGTCCGAGTATAATTCACCGTACTGCTAACTGCAGCCCACACAGATTAAGTTAATAACGTACATATCTTTTGACCTTTTTGAGTGTCAATATGCAAAAAATGTTCAAATCATTAACGCTTTTATGTACTCAGGCCTACATTTAAAGTTGAATATATAACCTATTTTTTCCTTCCGCCCGTTATTTGGCGCCTAAAAACTCCCAGTTGTGAGTGAGGACGGTAGCATTGGACGGTTATGAAAAGCATGAAACTGTCTGTGCCCCTTGAGTCAGAGGTATCGAAGCTGCTCCAATGTCGTGCAATCGTCAGCCCTACATCAGCCTTCAAGCAACACTTCTAGGGAGTTTGAAAGTATGACCTTTGTATTTTTCACAACGTAAGTTCAAGCACCATGTATCAGGCTTGAGAGGGAACGGAAAAATGATATTTCACTCCGGTGCGTCGAGTTATGGACAAACGCAGTTCATAGAATATCTCATTAATATGTAAGTTTCACATATCACTGGACCAATTGCGTGCGGCAAAATTACACACACAAATGTGAGCTTTGAACAAAGCTGAAAGCAAGAATTCAAACAGTATTGAGAGGAGCGTTGACCTGTAACAGTAACACCTACACAACCCAGTCAGAAATTATGGTATGCAACAACGATGATTATGGTCGAGATCTTCGGTTGTTTATTATCG
>JACJUY010007971.1:0-11396 GCA_014220935.1 Platorchestia sp. MABIK
ACATGCGCTCTCCCAATGGATGGAAGCTTTTTCGGGTAGCTCTAGCTCATTCTTCTCCAGACAGCTTAAACTTTTTTTGGAACTTGATTTATATGGAGGTCAAATTTCTGAATCGATTATAATATCAATCTCAGAGTTAACAGTTTAAACGTCAGTTTTATCTTCAAAACAGAAATCAACGCAATAGGAATTCTTGCTAGTTGTTTTCTTTACTGCGCACTGTGAGGTATAAATTTTTTTCAAGTTCACTAGTAGGAAATTAACATATGCGAGCATGAAAGTGACCATGGGACTAGTAATTTTCAGGAAATCATATAAATTGAAATATCTTCTATCTGTTCAGTTATGCTGGTTTACAAAAATTTAAGTTGCATGAATTCAAGGGAATTCAATTTCTTTTCAAAACAACAAGAGTTCGACTGAAATTTGACTTATATATTTTATTTCGATACAAAATGAAATGATTTTGATAGCTGGTGGTCGTGCATAATTTGAAAGTCTTTCATTTAATAATTGATATTTGTAATTTTCATTGCCGCATTTTTAACGCAAACAGTAGTTAACGAAAATTGAAATGATAATGCACGGGAACGAATTTCTAAGGGCTTATGAGAAATTAAACTCAATGTAGTCTTCAATGTTCACATGTATTTAGGTGCATTTATATGTAATCGTGTATGTGCAAACATGGGGCATTGATATATTGCTAACATTGCAGTCATTTCTATTGCCGAACATTAATTGCTGCGTCTCATGTAACAACAAAGTAGCTTGCTGCTTAATTACCTCATGCCTCCTCGATATCACAAGGTAGACTCAAGAATAAACGAAATTTTATTCTTTCCCGCCGCACAGGAATCTGAGGAATATTCATGTTCTCACTTCAGTTCAATTCTGCTCATAGGACTTGGAATTTATACGGTATATTTTCAAACCATTTAAAACTTTCACCAGTGCATACTTGTCTGATCTCGTATTAGCTATTACGTAACAATCTGACTTTCTCAAATCATATTCTCGCACGCATGTCTTGAAGGTATGAAAATTTCTATTCGTCAGGTCATGTGTAATTTGGTTCAGCAAAACCTCTTGAGTTTTAGATAGAGTTTTTAGAATTGCCGGTTTTTAGTTGATAAAAGGCAAATACAGTAGAGGAGCTTATCCGTGAATGAACTGTCTCATGATTGTTGTTTCCTACAACAGTAACAATTCGTGAAATTCGTGGATGACGTAAATTAACGAGGTTTGAGCCAGTTAAGTTTTTTATGCCTAAAATTTTATCGCAAAGTTCTGAAACTTCCATATTTATCAAAATTTAAGGCTTGTTCACAGTTCATTTCAAGTCTATACGTATCAATTTGTTGGGGTTTATGATTTCAAACATTCTGTAAAAATAAATGAAACATTCATGAATTGAAGAAACAAATGGGGCAAGTTAACATTAGCTTGAAATTTCCTATAACTCCAGAATCTTGATAAACTTCAGTCATTTGTTATACACCTCAATTCAACATAATTCAAAGTCCTACAGTTAAATTGGGCCCACAAATTGAAAATTCCAATGAAAATTTTTGGTCAGCAGACTGTTCTTATGAAGAACCATATGAATTTGAACAGAAGTTTAGAAATCACCAAGTCTGCCGAACGTAAAAGACACAATACAGTTGTGGCTCAGAGGAATGCTAAATAAAGGCAAGTGTATATTGCAAACAATGCATAACGACTGTTTTATGGCACGAAATTATAACACAAAGCTCAATTCAAGGAGATACTTCACCCTGATGCATGTGAAAAGACCATCTCTGCAGGAAATATCCACATAGATGACTGCGCTGCCGTTTCACGTTGAAGAGTGTTTTCAGATATGAGTGATGCTTGTAGTGCGATTCCGTCAGCCCAGAGTGTCCATAAAGTATTTTTACCATTTCAAAAATTTATTATAAACGCAATTGATAGGAAATTCTGTTCAGATTTGTTCTATTGTATTGAGCGTTTATTAATGCTTTCTTTGCCTCATTTAATAGACTTCTGCATGGGTACCATTAGTTGCAGGAAGCACATCAAGACGAAACTCAATTTCTTGGCATGTTCGCTGTAACATAGTTCGCCACCATGTTTGCGGTAGCATAGTCCTGAAAGCGGCATATCTGACTCAAATGCTGTACGGTGTTCGCCTATGAGTAACTTTTATTGTTCATCATTAATGTGTAAATAGTTTAGCCTAACGGTCAACCCCACATTAGGTGGTCAGTTGTAACGGGCCTCCCTTGAAAAAATACCTTTTATACTGTGCTCTGTCTTATCGTTATTGCCGCCCTCCAACACCTGTACAAATGCCATCATCTCAGAAATAAGATTGATCGGCCCCACTCTCACCAGTGCTGCATGCAATCAGAAGCATGCGAACACGCGCCCAATATTGCTGGCAGTCGAGTGGACGCCACATGAAGAATGTCATCTTCAAAATTAGTCAAAGTAAAAGATCTCAGGATTCTAGTGCAGTTTTATTTTCAAAAATCCGCTCATTGTATCAAAAGTTGTAAAAGATTTTTTTGGGTCCCGCATTTACAAAACACCATGCATGTATATGCTTCTATAGTGCGCGTATTGTTGATCCGACACTAAATGTTTAACGTCCTTAATTTACATTCGCTGCAACCTAACTTTTGCGCAGTCTACTGCCCTACATGAACCTTAATCCTTTCATGCCCAGCGTGTGAAATTTTACACATTAATTTCATAAGCAATATCAATTTCATTTTCAATGACGCTGAGACAATTTTTGCAGTCCCTGTATCAAATTGCACAGGGAAAGATAAAAAACTAAATGAGAAGTGACATCTACCTCTTACCATATAGAAGTCGCAACAAGTTTTTGTGAAACAGTGACCTCTCTCTGACAGTAAGAGTGCTTGCATGTTAATGTGAAATATGACGTTGATACAGCTAAACAATGTGAAATTTCAATATTACATACGACTATTATACATAAAAGGTTCATATCAACGTACAATTGATTTAAAGCTTTCATTCTAAGTTATTTCCACAGTGTGTGCAACTGCACACATAGTCGTATATTTCTTCAAAAATTTTTATAGAAGCCCAAGGAAAGCACTTAATACCAATTACTTTACATTCAAATACGTGATAACCAAATTTTAAAATATTGATTTTAACCCTGCAACTTAATTTGGGACTGAAAGGGTTAAAGCTTCTTTCCGCGCATAAATAGGTCAGGGACACCGCGTCAATTTTTAACTGGGGTCCTTTAAAAGTACGCTATGGTTCTTTATGAGTGTATTCTCACAGACAGCTGACAAATTAAATAGTATCGCGCCTTCAGATGTGAAAGGCTAAGGGTTTCCCCTATTCCATCAACAATGACAGTGATTCCTATTCAATGACTTCGTCCGGAAGTTCAGCACTAAAAAAAAAATTAGACGATTAAAATAAAAGAAAAATCCAAACGTGTTGCATGTAATTAATTTGAACTTCTACATTCAAGGTAGCATTTGAAAAAGTCATCCGTTGAGTTTCTTTAGAACGAAAATTGGAATATGTCTGAGAGGAGATATTCATTTTTGGGTATTAAAATCTGTTGAAATTTTTGCCACAGATTTCATTCCATGCTTTGCATGATGCAGAGAATTGTCTTCCTCCAGTTAGCGATGAAGTTGAGCGAAATGGACTGAAGGATTTGCGTCATACCGGGAATCCAGATGATGACGCCACATGAAATAACATCTCAGTCTGACTCTCATTATAAGAGTGCACGACCCGTAAAAAATGACGGGATTTGAAATTTTCCTTAAGTAAACCTTCCAGGTGTGAATGACAATAAATATTACCATCCTAATAGTACCCACAATTTAAATGTTCTTGTACTTTTGTACTGGAAAATCTAACACAGATACGGTTATTAGGCATCTCTAAAAACGTGACAGACACACCAGCCAAGCAGGTAACTACTACGTATTATTATTCACTAGTGTACCGTGCCATCAAAAATGATGGCAAATACTATTGGAAAGATTTTAAATAAAATTGCATATAAGACAGCAATGCAAAATATTTAGTTTTTTAACCTGTTGCCTTAAAACAGCTTGTTGTTCTTGAGATAATCTTTATCTCACTCTTCATTTTTGCTCTCGATTCAGTCTTTTTTTTCGTTCGAGTGGAGTTTCCATACTTAAGCTTATTTCAAAGGTAACTTATTTTTCTTGTGACAGTCTGAGTTTGCGGTATCATGGAAAACGAATTCCTCAGTGTAACATTAAAAGATCGCCTTTACATGCATTGATATGTACGACATTTTATCAGGATAGGTTTGGTTAGGATAGGTTTGGTTAGGTTAGGAAAGGTTAGGATAGGAAAGGTTAGGATATGTTAGGTTAGCATAAGTTAGGTAATGCTAACGTAATTTTTTCACAGGTCCACCAAGCTTAACGACGACATAGTCCTTGGAATTTCCACGCGTCCTGCTATTACCTAATACCACCCCTGGTTTATTTGTTTGTAGTTCGCTTCTTCCGTTCCTCTGTCACGCTCGTAAGGATAGTTATAATGACAGTATCTGTAATACGAGTTTCACCTGTGCACAAGTACAAGAATATTTTTTATCACGGTAACTGTTAGGATGGATATATTTCTTTGTTATCATTTAATTTGTTCTTGAAAAGTATTAATTCCCGTCATTTTTTACGAGCTGTGCACACTAGTTTGAAATAATTTGCTACAGATTTTCCAAGTGATGAGTTTAATTTCCTTGATCAATAGGTTCAGTTTTTATACGAGCAAAAGTTTTTGTCTTGGAAGCAAACGTTAGCGGATGCCGGGTGTTTAAATCATTTGAATTGTATCTTAGATACCATTCAAATAGATTTGAATTATCATTGGGGATGTTGCTTACAGGAGATATATAAATATTTGTGTATATACAGTATGTCATACACAAACCCGAACCGAATACTTATTTTCCTATATCAGTAGCACCATCGTAAGAATACCATATGCATTTAATTTCTAGTAAAATTATCCTACAAAATTAACCTATAGAAAAGGAATAACTGATTGTGTTGGTAATACTGATACGGAAAACAAATTCGCAGTTCGGGTTTTTATGTGACAAACCGAATGTAAATTAAGCGAGTTATTGCAGTGAAGCTAGCAATGGCATTAAAATCATGTTTCCTTTAGAAAATTTGAGCAAATGGTTCATGAAAGTGTGTCATTTGTAAGAATACTATTCTCCCACAGAGTAACTCTCGCTGAAATAAATGCGGCTCGAAGAATCCCCTTTTTCTTTGTCTCGCTGCCAAGTCCAAATTACGACCCAAAACCGGCAGCCAAGCGCCGCTCAGTTGTTTTTTAACAGACAGAACAAAGACAGCGTTGCACGTCTGCATTCTCAACCCAGTCGTTTTTAAGACTTATTATACCCGCACCAAAAAATGTTAAGCCACAGTTGTGCTTTAGCTGCTGAATTGCCCGTTTTCTCAATGTTGAACACCGTGCATCGTTGCGTAGTATTTTTGTACAGCAGTATTGTTGTCCCGTTAACTTTTTAACAGTCCCATTTCTTCAAATTAAGTCTAACATAAGTCCGATTCCTTAGGCTCATGGGCAAACATAAATGTGGACTCTGATATTTGAAATGTTATTCATCATTCGTTCCGTTGAGGGCCGAGAAAACAGTATTATTCAATGGATGATTGGAATTGTACAGGTTATCCATAATTGTGGATTGTGACTTATAGGTGAGTGAGCAGCTGGTTCTTACAGAAATTGTGGAGAAATTTTGAAGACATTTCCATCGCAAGCATGTGTGTTGCGGCAAATATGACACTTGAACAAACTGAATTTCTAGCGGTCAACGATATTACCAATGCGAGCCATATACTCTACGAGGCTTCTGTAGCAACCTGTCGGGAAAGGAAAAAATTCTGCAGAACAGCATGATGAAAACACTTAGTTTCAATAATATCTCTAACCTAAAATTGGTTACTTAGTTGAACCAGAATACTTTGAACTCATGGGTGTTTGCTGCGCCTGTTGAACTGTTGGAGTTTAACACTACCGACGTAAGACTGCACACAGCAATCACAGTTATCAAAATTATAAAAAGAGACTCATCCATTCTATAGGCACTCCTCCATTCGGTTCTTCCTGCTATAAAGGAAGCTCTCTTAGAATTATTTCCACTGAACACCTTGCCGTCAAATGAAGGAATAGGCCTGCAGTCCGAAAATAAAACCTTTGTCTTCTTTTCTGCATTCAAATAAGAGAAATCCTTCATTGGAAATGCAGACAGGAGGCACGTGGAATTCTAGTCAAAGAATTTTTTTGTTTGTTACAAGTTCATGATTCGTTTATGTTTATTCAAATTTAGCGACACATGAAAATTTTCATTCTTGAACCAAAACAGTCCTAACTTGAAGCTTAACAAAAGTAAATTGAAACCGAATGATACATGACTATGAATGAAGAATAGATGACTAAATGTGGGGATATAAATGAAGATGAAACGAAAAATCTATTCATGAGATGTTAGCATCAAAACAACAGGTTATAGACAGGAAATCGAACAGAAACCGAGCTCGGAGGTTTCGGCCTCAGGAAGCATTTAATAAGAATGCCCACACTGACGGCCACTCAGATTGATTCTATCAGAAGCACACGTGGTGTTAAAACTTCTGAACTGTAGAACTGGGAGCCTTTTGCTTTGAACAGCTTTTCAAGTGTTAAAATAATTTCTTAAGTTACCTAGGCCAAAAGCTTTCACGCATTGCGTCCCCAGCAATAAATTCGCCAATATATTTTATGGTTTTCGGTAGGCTGCAATGGAAATTTGTGCATTTTCCTGCCAGCCGCTCGATGGAGACCAAAGTAAGCGAACGTATGTCAATGCTAAATGTTTCACTGAATAAAAAAATATATACCCGAAGAATGTGTTGTATTCATGTTTAAGTCGTGATTAATTCTTTCATGGAAAACCTTCTGAGTGGAGTATACTTCATCAAAACATAGTAGATAATCATAAGAATGAATAAATAAAATACCTTTAATACTCGTAAGTTGATCTATTCACTCTAATTCTTTGTTTTCGTAATAACACATTTTCGCTCCGTGATACAAAATTTTCCCATGAACTTTTGCCTTGAAAGTAAATATTTAAAAAGAAGAAAATATGTTGAACAAAGTCTTGTCTCCAGAAAGAGAAATAAACTCGATTTACAAAGTCGTGCATTCAAGTACACAAAATTACAAATTAAGGCACGCACCGGAGTATTGTATAATTTTTGAAAAGATCTTGATTTGTTGAGGATAAAACTTGAAAGTAATTTAAAAATTACACAATTTATCAAAAAGAAAATAGAAATTTGACTTTTCGAGGGCGTGCTGAGGCTCAAAACCAATTTATAACGGCCCCTCTGGAGTGCAAACCTTGTTAGCTATTTTCTGCTCTGAATTCAAACCAACGAACTGGTGAATCTCCCTCATTTCTGATTAATAGCAGACGATATTTTTAATTGCCCCTTAAAATTATATTCAGTAAAGAAGTAAACTCAAAGTTTGTTCTCGGTATCTGGATATCTATAAAAACATAAAAGACTCGGATGACATGAATACTGCTCAGTAGATTATGTTACCTAAATCTGTACTTTTATTGTTACTCCCAACGACACATGTGAATGTGTGCAATTTGATCTCGTCTGGCGCGGCTCAATTCATTCAATACAACACCGCCGTCGGAAGAATTGGTGTCAAAATACAATTGTAAAAATTTTTCTAATTAAATTAACTCATTACTTTGTTATGAGAGCAATTTGTAGTTAATGAAGCCAGAAGTTTTAATGATTATTGTTTGTCCTTATATTTACTTGATTTTGAACAGAAATAGTTTAGTTCAGAATAGATGTTGACGGTGGGTTGAATTTTCATGATACACTTACGTACAATACACTACCTGTTTTCATAATTGAAATGGATGAAATGTATTTACGGGAGCCAAAATATGTTGTTATATTTTCTTAAAGTTTTTAAAGCATTTCAAATTTTACGCTCTGTTTTCAAAGTGCCTATTTACAACCAGTTGATGTGGGACAAACATGTTTTACTTCTCGTATTAGTTTTTTTATAGTTAAGAGAAATTAGAGAAATTTTTTGCAATATGCGCCGAAAGCAAGAGATTTAGTGACCGTATCAAAGTACTAAATGTCTCTCTGAAATAAGGAAAAATGTATTTGAGGAATGTGTAAATTTTATTTAGGTTTAGGCCTTACTAACACTAATGATAATTAGCCTTGCGGGAGAAACAGAGGTGTGCCAATGAGCATAACATGCATCTTTTAGGCGTGATGCCGGGTATGCATTTCATGCACCGGAACGATGTTGCCATACGGATAGCCATGATAATCAGGTGCTTGAATTCAGCATGAAATTCATTCCAAAATGAAACAAATGAACTATCGTTACAAGAGGAACCAAAATATAATTGCTTTTGCCCTCTTAAAATTAGGGTTCACGAAAGCTGAGCGGAATGAAACTTCGAAAAGCCGTTTGGTTTTTGCACTTCACAAAATCTATCGTTAAAACGTTTTGATGTTAACCTTCGATGCCATCTAAAGAAATGATATGATTTTATTGTGTTGAATGAAGCTGGCAATATTGCGAGACCTGCCACTTCTAAGGAGTCGACGCTCATCAAAACATCGAAGTGCGTTTTCAAATGGTTTAAAATAACGAAATAAAAGACAAAAATGACGAATAAAAAAGTTCTTTGAACTATTTATTGGGCCGACAAATTGCGCGAATTAGTCACGAAGAATTACGCTGGTACAAATTTTAAAATTTCTTTGTGTCCAACTGGATTTGTTATAGAAATTTTGAAGTTTTCAAAACCTCGGAGGCTTCTCAAAATGTTTGATAATTTGCTGTCTTTGTACATTTTGCCTCAAGTCCAAGCTGATAGAACGTCATAAATGCATGTTTGACTGTTCTAAAGCAAAAAGAAAGATGTGTATGAGAGCTCAAAAATATACCCGTGGCGGACGAGAAGGAATATTTAGGAGCAAGCGAATGACGAGTAAATTAACTCGCGCCTGTAATAAGACCAACTTTTAGTTTCCTAGAATTGAGGTTAATTAAACGGAATTTTGAACCCATAGTGTTTGAATAACCTGGATCGAAGAAAAAATCACAGGTTATTTATACTTTTTTCGATAATAAAACACATCTTAAATAGTTGGACTTCTGTTGCACATTGAATATTTTTCACCATAAAAATATTGATCTGAATTTTTGTTATGAAAGCCAGATCAAAATAAACTGCTGTATGTGATTATTAAATCAGCGAACGTGAGTGTAGTTCTTTTAACGCAAAGCTTATTCACCTTCGAAATTAGTAGTGTAAAGAATGAAGAGTACGTGTATCGCAAAATAAATCTCGTACTATTTATTAAATAATGATTTTAGTATAAATATACTGCACATTTAGAAATAAATACATGACGCCAACACTATTGATAGAAAACACCGTTACTTATCAAGCGTTTGAAAACATTAATTCGCACCTAGAAAAGTTGTTTCTAATTAGGCTTCTATTAATAATGAGCTGACTGATAGCAACATGAAAGAAATGCCAATTTGCTTAATGAACCAATTTTTATCTTAGTTAATGCTGAGGCTGACGTTCAAACAACACCAAAGAAAAAAAACCTGCTTGATAAAACTTTTAATGCTATACAAGTATGAGAATCATTTTTCGATAAACGACTACATGTTTTAATTTTTCTATTCTGTTCTCTAAATGATGTCTATTATTCCAAAGGCGAAACTCAAAACTATTTCTTGTTCTCAGGACATGCATCAGAGTGACGCAGCCGCACATAAATGTGGATAAGATTTCGCACCCCCACATCTCATGGAAGTTTCATAGCGCATTTTAGGTCTTGGTTTTATTACGCGCTGCCACCAGCTAAACGCATCCAGGTCCATCGCAACGAGACTCACTCAGTCCCTGCGAGTGAGTTAGTCCGTGTTTACGTTACTGGAGTGAGGTTGTGTGTTTGGCTCAGCATAGATGGATGACATATTTTTGCTTCAAAACATGCTCACCGCACGCAGCTACCCTTCCCATTAATAAAATTACTCTCCAAATGGTGCCGAGTTGCTACTTTAAGTGTTAATGAAGGTGGGGTTCATGTAAAAATCTAAACTCGCAATTGTTGTGAGGATGATGTGTCTTGAAATACTTACTCGGCAAATCGGTCATTCGTATAAATTTTCGAAAGAAAAGAGGGAAATTGCGCATTTGACTCTATGAATGCTTTAATGTGGTAAGAAACACCAAAAAACTCGGATAAGCTGTCTAAAACGACCCTAAATTTCAGATCTCGTTTCAATGTTTTTTAGAAAGGAGCAGAAAAAAACTGACTACTGGCGTTGAACGATTATGTGAAGAAAATCATCAAATTTCGTCATCTACTTAACTTTGGTCGCTGATGAAATCATAAATGAGCTTAGAACGGCTTTTTGTTCCATTGAACTTTCTATTTCAGTTTCCATTTCAGTACAACTTGTAGCGGTAAGCAGCTGAGCTTAGCCAGGAGATGCGACCGCAATCAATAAGACCTCTGAAGTGACTAATTGAGCCAGAGGACGTGTTCATGATTTACATTGAAAGAATGTTCATAATTTAAGGTTACATGGGCCATATTTTGGCTGAAAAGAGTTGTAGACGTGGTTATATGAGTACGGTCATTGTGATGGTGAGACTGATGACTCATACGAAAGTATGATGATCTACATGGGGCTGGAAATTTTCATCTGCTCTGGAATTAAGACGCTCTCGAAGATCCTCAAATATTTCCTGAACCACGAAAAGACATTTATAAAGGGATCTACTTCGCGTTAATAAAGTAAAAATTGATAATTTTAAAGTTCCATATTAATAGAGTTCGACACACATCAGACAAGGCTAGATATATTACCCAATTAATTTCACAAAAGTACTGTAGCTGTGGTTATTTCAGTTAAAAATACTGTGATATTAAGTTGCTTGTTAACTGTTCGTTGTTTTAACCAGTAAACCACGGAACCTTGATCTTCATTTTGAAATGAAGAATGAGCTTCAAATGTGGCTCGCAGTAAAATTGGAATCGTTCATAACCGAACAAAGTTTTTGACGATGATGTTTCAATTTTCAGTTAGGTATGGGAGTCACGGACAGAAAGGAATTGGTTTAAGTTTTTTGATAATAATTAGTACTACAGGGTGCGCCAGAGAAACTTACTTATTTGAAAAAATTCCCGCGCGGTGAGTTGAGCGGGTAGAGGGGCGAGAGGGGGCGCATCTGGAGATGGAAGTTCCCAAGTTTGTTTCTCCCGCCAGTCAGT
>JACJUY010007971.1:11856-24258 GCA_014220935.1 Platorchestia sp. MABIK
TTTCAAGACAACATGAAAAAAAATTCGGATATTGTATTCTCATATAAAAAATAATTTAAAACAATAACTGAAGTACTTTTGTTTTTATTGACCTTTCAAATAAGTAAGTTTCTCTGGCGCACCCTGTATAAGGAAGTTTGAGGAAATTCTTCTTCAACTAGATACTTAAATATTCGGAGTAAAATCCGTAGATTTGTTTTGACATAGAGAGGTAATAAACATGATGGCTTCCCAATAAAATGCTGTAGGTATTAAAAACGTCTGAGAAACTTCTTCAACAAATAACTGTATGTTACTCTGTGATGCAATGTCGAACACTTGATTGCTTTTGTCAATTATCACGTTATATTCTAGTTTGCATTGGAACGTTCAGAGGAAATGTACATAAATGACCGTCGTTGACATCAACAGCTAAAACAATCTCTAAGATTATATTAGATCAAAGGAATTTTCACATTTTTACGATATTAGAACTACGAATATATTTCTACTTGTAAATTCACTGTAAGATTTTAGGCAAAGAGTTTCTTCATGACTGAGGATTATTTATTCGAATGTGCACTCAGGGTGTTTCAATCAAAATGTACGTCATACTTTTGAATAGTTATTAAATTAAAAACTGTGCAGCGATTTGAGCATATTTTATCTTATTTTATGAAGAAATTACTTTTCTATTATATCTAAATAAAAAATGTCCCAATTAAAAAAACAATTTTGTATTTAAAAAAAATCAAAATCAACACAGTAAGTTGTCGCTGCAATTATATTTGTGGGGAAAAAAGTTCAAATATTTTCGAATGATTCGATGGTTGCACAAGACGTGTTTAAGGTATTTCTCCCGTACAAAATTATTTCATTTACTTGAATCATCGTTGAAATGTAATGAAAGTTTTTTTTTAATTCTTGCATTTCTTTTTCTTCTACTTCTACCTTAGGCAAATTTAATGCAGTTCCTTCATTATTAAATTTGCGTACTTTGCGATGCATGATTAGTTTAGTTGGATATGATCAGCAAGGCTAAGCTTTTGAAAATAGCTGGGACATTTGTTTGCAGTTTTTTTTGTTAGTGTGTATCTATTCACGATAAAAATTCGCCGCTTCTTTGTAACTTAGATCTTAAGGGATTGAATTAATTTTTCTTGAAATCACAGAGCAGATGTATTTAACAAGGTAAATGTATCTTGTTTACAGCTATTGATGTTATTAGAATTAATAACCTTACCCGATGAAATCAATTACGTTAAAATCGTTGCACCATTTTTTATTTTATTAGCATTAAAAAGTGAGTTGTACTTTTATTACAACACCCTGTATATTGAGGTTATAGAAAGTCGACTCTGTGGCAGTTCATGCATCATGTAAGATTACTCGGCAAAGATAATTACAAGCGAGATAATTTTTTTTTTTAAATAATTTTCGAGGAGAACGGGATAATCAACAGTTTGGTGTGTCTCAAGGTTTTAAATCGTACGTTGATATCTCTTTCAAGGTTTGTGTGTTGCTCCCCCTAATTCTGCGTGAGCAGACATTTTCCACATTCGGACAGGCAACCCACGTAAAGAATAGGAACTTTATCGTTAATTTTTGTGGGTAAAGCTTGACCTGCTCTCTCATGATTATCTTTAGCAAGCTTATGATTCATGATTGATGGTTCATAGTATCATAAAATTTAAAATTTTTTACCGTTAGGGATTCATTTACAAGGCTTCACCAGCGCAGAAAAAGGAAGAATATCTGCAAAGAATCGGATGCATTGAATTATAGTTTTTCATGTCTCCAGTTCGGCAGGGCATGACTGATAGACCTTAGTTTCGACTCTGCCTGATGCTTACTCAACGGTTGATTGACCGAGTTACTTACTGAGGGAAATGAGAATATAATTGAGAGCTTATCAAGATTTGAGGTTAAATATGATCGAACCTCAAAGTTTAAATGTCGAGAAAAATTTCAGTGATAACGCAGTGAATTTTATATATGTGATTACAGAAAATTACGTTCAAAATTGGTTAGTTTTTGTCAGTACAAGATCACATTACGCATTGAGCTGGGCCTAACTATCGGGTATTGACTCTCGGAAGAGACAGAAACTGAAATTCCAGCAAGATACTCGACAAAAATAGGTAAAAGACGTAAAGATGTTTGAACATCGACAAAATCGTCACCAATGAAATTCCTACATAAATATTTAGTGAAGCTTGCCAAGTCCCAGATATAAGGGTAGCCTTGCATAATTGGGGCAAATTTTTCAGCCCATGGAAGAAACAAGAAAAAAAAGCGTTGAAGAAGCCCAGATACATCTAAAGACACAGATAATGTTGTAAGAATGATAACTTATTAATGCTTAAGACGAAAGTTGTGTATGATTAGTAACCAGCAAATGGGTATCAACAACACCTTTTACATTTGCAAATTTCATTCTTTTTCGTGCCGTGGTCTTTAGTAAGTTCATTAAATGTTGTCGATAAAAAACTGGTGCTAGCCTCAATATCACATAAGAAATCTTATCAGCTTACCGTACTGCCTCAGCAAACACTGAAACCAATTTCCTGCCAAAACTTTTGTTGATCGAGAGTTTATTGGTAAACAACCCTTCCGTTCTAAGTTATCTCATAAAAACTCCTCGGGATAAAATCCAAACGCTTCATTTCAAGGAAAACAGAAAGTTCTTGGAAAGCCAGTAATTACATGTTCTGCTAACAGAAACAAGTTTAATTTTTTGCTTGCAAAATAAAAAAGGAAATTTTTTCGAATAGAGACTCAACTTGGCTAAAGAAAATGAATATAAATTCCACGGACGTTTCGTAATTTCTGGTCTTCGACTCTTGTTATCATGCATCTTTTGATTCATGTATTTAGGTTTCGATTGCGGTTTTCCGCCCATAAGCAAAAAATATAGGATGCCTCTCGTAAACTCAAAAGTTAGAATTGATCTCTCACCAGCTCTAGGACCACATATGAAATAGATGAAACAAATAGCACTAACGGTACTAGCAGATAACATTATATGTAAAAGTACGAAACCTGTTGAAGGTCTGCTGGGAGCACGCATCAAGAATGAGGGCACACAGAGATGAAATATCACAAGCTACATTACAGAAGTTGGCGAGTGTTGAGCTCCATGCAATTAAACTGCCTCGATAACTTCGTGTGTTGCCGGTCTATCCTGTGACCTCATGTATCCTGAGCCACTATAATTTAAATTCATTTTTACTATTCTATTATCAAACATTCCGTTCAAAACCGCTCTGATGTTCATGTTTTCGATTGCAAAAATAATTAAAGAAGAAAAAACTCATTGCGAGAAGTAATTTTTGTCGTACTGGTTAAGTTTTCACCTCTTGTACTCATTTGAGATTGAAACTATTTAAAATTACATGCGAAAATTACATCAAAACTGAATCTAAAGCTACTTCCCTACGGGGAGTCCTTGATGGCCGTTTGCAGAAAAAACATTCCCAAAACCGTTATTGGATGATATTGTCATGAAATAAAATTCGGCGTTGAACTGAACTACGCAATATCAATTTTGGCCCTAGAGTCACAGGGATCGAACATTGAACTGGCTTCATTAATACAGCGATTCCTTTGATCATTCCATGAACAACAAGCAGCATAGAAATAAATTTTCCTGACCCAAAAAGTTTTGCATACCATTGATAAAAGTTTGAACGTGATGGAATTAAAACAAAACTTTCCTCCAATAATATTCAACCAAAAATATTAGGAGGAAATGTAATGAGTAGAGTCAATTCGGATTATCTGTATTTTAAACTGTATCTGGAAGCTCACTACTCTGGCACAGTTGAAACATTTTGGACTAGGCACACCAAAACGTGATGATCTATTTTTTGAAAGAACTCGAAGGAATGACGAGCTACATTTTAGCTGTTGTTTTTAAATAACATGTTAAGAGTTTGGGTATCAGTTTTAGCAATACAATCTACGTATATCAAATACGCTTCCTAAAACTATGAGATTTCAGATTAAAAAAATACCATTCAAATAAAGAAAGAGGAGCATTTCAGTTGTTTTTCTTCTTAGAACTGATTACCTTTACCTGCCTGCTTTTGCCACTTAAATTCTAGAACTAGATGCACACACAGGACAAAAGAATCGAACCCAGCATAATCCTCTGTTGAAGCGTCGTCAAACCCGGCCTTAATTGCGGCTTGGACCATACGAAGCACCTGAACTTTTAAGACTTAGATTGCCTTTTAGACTGAAAACACCAGAGAGTTTGTGACTCGTGGACATGTTGGAGAGGAAACCGCATTGCAGCCGGCATTTCATGAATGATTGAAAAATATGAACTTCGAATCTTATACCAGAAGGTCAAGATCAGGTTTTAATATTTTAGGCCAACATTATTTGTTGTTTGTAGATTGAGAGAAATGAAAATGGACGAGAAAATCTGTTTTTACAATTAGACAAAGAGAAAAAGGGAAAAATTTGAGATTGTGCATAAGGCATGATTAAGACTGTTTAAAAGTATGATTTTTGAAATTTAAAAACAAACTATTAAGCTTGTATTCCTTATATAAATTACATATCTAATGGATTCATTATTCCGTGAATTGCATTTAGTTTACCCGTGAGCGTTACCTTGATTCATTCTAAAATGCCATTGCTCAGCAATTGTGGTCTGTGAGAGAACACGTTGCTTGCTGGAAGAAATTATTCATAACTGCATTAAACAAAAAATTGCTCTACAGACTCGTCTTTCAAGCTTCCATTAATTACACGATGGACATCGACTCCCGCTCATCGAGCCCTGCACTCACGCTGCTTCAAAAGATCGCGGCTTATACGTATTAAATATTGTTCATAGGAATACATTCCAGACTTACAGGATACAAGACAATATAAAGTCAAGACGCAAAATGATTCACTAGCTTCTGAAATGCATGATATGTTTTAATTGAAGTGGTTTTAATACATGTTTGATTTCTAGTTGTTGCATTAGTGAACAGTTTATCTTTCCTCAAAGCGGCATTAGATATTATTTTGTCTTTCATTATAATTGCATTAGAGAATATTATTTTTTTGCTCGATTAGCACAGCAAACGAAACGCTTTGCAATTTCACTACGTTTCACTATGAATAACACACAGAAAGCATAGCATGTAGTTTTAACCAGTCCGAATTTAACTGAAAATCTGAAATTTGGATTTCCGTTTCAACCTTTTTTTGCATAAAGCCTGAAATTCTCCTACGATTGGAATCAGCTGCAAACAGAAATAAAATTAGGTACCAAAAAATGAAATAATTTGCTTTTAAACCCTTTTTCGGAAATGACGAAGCAGAAGCGCATCATGAAGTCAAAAAACGGGACTCCGAAGATGTAATAATTTCAGCGCATTGAACTCTCCTTAGATCTATTAAACGATTCATTGCTTTAATATTCAGAAGCGAACGCCGCAGCCTTGCAATTCAAAGAAGACGCGTATTTGCATGCTTTGCAAAGGCTTCTCTTTGAAGAGAGCATGCTATTTCCCGAAATCGGAATACATAGAATTGCTTCTAGGGTATTATTTTGTTCAGTGGATTTCATTTAATTATTACTGAATGACCTCCGAGGTTTATGATTACGCAGCTGCATAACAAATTGCATCTATGGGCGTGGTATTATTTCATGCAAAAGTTATCAACCTTCTGCATTATGATATAGTCATTTCAGCAGTAGAGCATATTTCTATGGACAATATTGAATCTCAGCTCTTTGCCCGCGAATTTCTATAACATCATTTTAAAAAAACTCGAAATGACGTGGGTTACAACCACATTTTTACTCCCGGAAATGATGCTCTAATTTTTATAAAAGCGCAACAAAACGGAATGAAGGTAATCTTTTCGATGAGGAGTAATAATTTCCAAATTAGTACTTGAGAGCTGTTCCTCGAGTAACTTATTCAATATTTTTTCAAGAGCTGTTTTTCGTAGGTCTTACTTCAAACGACACGGAAGCTATTTATGCCACTCATGAATGTTTACATTTTGTGACTTCGAACTGAACTGCTTCATATACGTCTGAAGAACATTAGAAGATCATTTAAGAGGTCAATGGAGACATACATAAGCTCCCCAATATCTGTCACGAATTAAAAAGCGACTCTTGGGCGAATGGCGAAAAAAGTCAGCGAAATGTGACGCTGGATCTTTTGCTTAAAGAAATACAATTATGACTGCAAAGAAGTCATTGAAGGGTCTGAAGGATGCGACAAACGGTACGAATGAAGGTAAATATCATTGGGGGAACTTGCTGGATGTGTTAGTGAAATCGAATCCGTTAATCTTTATCGGTTGGTGGGGCAGGACTTCCAGTTCATTCAACTTTGCTCCAATAAAACGGGCGACGAGTTATCCCCTGGATTTACTCTCCTTGCTCTGAGATCTGGAGTCTTAAGATTGGGTTCAAACACCTTCGTGGTTCTCGAGGTTCTCTAGACAGATATTCATGGCAACGAATCAGTGTTTATTAAAAATTTGCACCGCTACGCTTTCATGCTGAGAAACTGCAATCTGACGCTCAAAATTATTCTTTAGTTTCACGAGGATGAAACTGCGAAAGATGTCATTCACATTCAAATGAACTGTCGAGGTTTCCGAACAATTTGGAATTTTTGTGGAGGAAAGATTGCATCTGAATGGAATAGTGAAATGTGAAATTTAGCAGCGAAGAAATATTGATAATTTGAGAAGAAATTTCTTTCTATTCAGTTCCACATGTTGACCCAATTGCTCCAGTGGTCGTAGTGGGCAAAGCGACTCATATAGTCTGAACTAAACTATTTATTCCGAAATTTGAACTTGAGTATCCTGAAAAAACGCATTGCCACTTCCATCTTGCTGACAGAAACCATTTCTTGCCTTTGTCCTCAGAAGCGATCGATGTTCCTCCAGCTATTGCAGAGCGACTTTCCTCAGCAAACGTGAACGAACGCCAAGTTACGGCGTGCATAAAGTTTGGCCAGCGCTGCATGGCCTCACTTGCACAAGCGGGAATAATAAAAGCAAAGGATGTCCATGAATACATTTCCATTGGAGTTGCTTGGCACAGATCGGGTGGGTGAATTGAACTCCTCGCTCTCTAGAAGGCAAGCATTTATAAGTCATCACACGAAAATTATTCATTCGATTCTGAAGAAATCAGCGAAAGAGTTTAAAATCTTAACTATGAATCATTCTCTATCATCGAAGCTTTTGCTTCTGATTCTAGATTGTATGAAAATATTTGTTAGATTATTTAAAAAGGAAAACATGCAAAGCAGGTTACTTGCGATGTAGACGTACCAACAATTGAAAGGGAGGCAGATACTTCATCATTTTGAGTTTTTCACAAAAAATTTAATTGAATATTTATTTTGCAACTACAGTATCTGTTAATTTAATGTTGAATTTGAATATTGATTCTATTTTATAGGTATCTAGCCGAAATATGTGAGAAGTCAGTCATCAGTCATTTAAGAATATTAAAACACAAATATTATCTTTGCGCACTTCTTGTGATGTGTGATTTGCGAAAGAAATCGTTGAAGCAATTGTGATTCTAAATTCTACTATTCTACCAAATGACTAAATTCTACCTTCATCTAACGCCTCTTCGAGAAAAGATAAACTATTCACTAATGCAACTACGCAACAACTAAAAATCAAACTTGAACTAACACCACTTCGATTAAAACAAATTATGCATTTCAGAAGCAGGTTAACCATTTTGCGTCTAGACTCAATATTTTCTTGTATCCTGTAAGTCTGGAATGTGTTCCTATGAACATTCTTTAATATGTATAAGCTAACATCTTTTGAAGCAGCGTGAGTGCATGGCTCGATGCGTGGGAGTCGATGTCCATCGTGTAATTAATGGAAGCTTGAAAAACGAGTCTGCAGAGCAATTTTTTGTGTAATGCAGTTATGAATAGTTTCTTATAGCAAGCAACGAGTTCTCTCACAGACCACAATTGCTGAATAATTGCATTTTAGAATGAATCAAGTTAACGCTCATGGATAAATTAGTAGATTCTACTTGTGATTCTAAATTCTACTTAAATTATTTAACAGTGGTTTGAATCATGAGTCTCATTATTCATAGTGCATGAACTAGCGTTTAGCATTCGAAATTTTGGATGCAGGAGCACAAGGAATAGATTCTCAGTATTTCCTTGTGAAATTCAGATTGAGGAAGTGCTGTGGACCTCCGATTACTGCCAGCATGAGAAATTGCTTAAGGGGCGGGTCATTTCATTTTCGGGGCTGTATCTTATTCTTTGTGAAGGTTTTTTGTAACAATTAAATCTTCTGGTTCCGGACACGAGTGTTTTTCAGATTTTCTCTCGGTGCTCGTTTTTGTACTCATTGATTTCATACTAAATTAAGTTTGCACACAACTTGACGATGAATTATTTGCCAATCTATCTTTTTTAAAGTGTGAGAGAATAAATTTGATTTCAACCGATACACCCTTCCGCTCTGTGAAGAGTTGAGCTGTTTTGTGACAAAAATTTAGGTGTGTAATAGCAAAAGTTTAGATTTAAGGGTTTTCATGTGTTAGACGACACAAGTGCAAAACTTATTTTACTACAAGACTCATTTTAGAACTCAGTTAGCTGGCTCAAAGTGACTGCACTCACATCTGTTAGTCGAACAGAATTTTCAAAGTGACGCTCTAGGTCACGGAGAATACACTGAATGAATGACTCAAAGCAGAAAAACTTCTAGCGAATACATAACAAAATTATTTCTGAGGAATTTTTGAGAAGAATTCAATTTGAATTTGGCAACCTGAAAGAAAGAGGTTTCTCAATGTGCCAATTAACTTTCAAAATGCTTCACGATGGGAGACGCGTGTGCAAAGTCGACGGGCCAAGTCTGAATCTATTATTGAACATTCTTTCATTCATGATTTTTGGAATTTTGGGAAATGGGAAATTTTTATTGGTAAATGTTTGGGTTTCCGAAAAACGCGAAACATTAAAATTATGCAAACTTTAAACTACGAGGATTACAAGTCAATTTTAAAAGCATAGAGCTATTTCGAAAGAAAGCGAGTTTTTGATCATGGAAGCCATTCTGAAGGCATCATACGACCCGTCGACTAAATTGAGTTCTTATGGAAAGAAGAACAAACAAGTTGCTTTACTTGAGATGCGAATGTTTGCCTTTGTTTTTTTTTGACCTTCGCCTTAGCTCTTTGGAAGCGCCCCGAACACGCAGCTTGTGTCTAAAGTGATACCAAACAAGAATTTGCATCTCAAAATCGAAACGCTGTCTTCTCAGTCTAGCATGATATCACATGCTAGATTGTTCGATGCATGCTCCCCGCAGTCATTTTTGCACTGTATTAGAGAACTGTACTTGGTGTTGGTCGTACTTTCATGAGCGCGTGAGATACCAAATGACGTAGCATTTTTGAAGTGAAACAGGGGCAATATGTTGATGAATCATTAATGTTTATAAATTCTTTATTGATTATGTTTATTGAAGTAGAGTAGGGAAGTTTTATTGTGAGTTCAGGTCTGCCCTTGCGTGCTGTTCGCACGTGTTTAGTTGTGGCAATATTATTTCAATAAAACATTCCAGAATTTTAATTTCAATAGCATTGACGAGGGAAATGACTGACAGCCTTTTCCTTGCCTGGAAACTCAACGTCATTGAAACCAAGGGGAAGTTTTCTCAGCAAAAAACTTCTTGTGGAATCGTTGAGTTTGATTAGAACAGGAAAGCTGATGTCGATAAAATAATTAGAATTGAAGTAAATTTCAATGCAAAATAATATAATTCGAGAAAAAAAGCCTTCAGGAAGATTCAGCGATGAATGAGAACAGAAAAAGAAAGTTATAATTAAAATGTGTGGTTGACAGAATTAATACATTGAAAATTGTTTACGCAACACTGTGAGGGCTTTGCAATAGGTGACTAATTTTTCGAACCCCTGTATAGGTGTGAAATTAACAGAAATAACATGCTTTGAAGCGCCAAACGTCCCAATTTCAAACTTTAAGAACATCGTAACCAACAGGTTACAGTATAGGTAGCCAGGTGTCCACATTATCTAAAAGTTTTGATGCTCAATTTCCTACTGACAAACACTTGGACTAAGCGTGTTTGCACAGCTGGAACTCCCTTGTCTTGATTCTGAGAATTTTGATCCTTTTTTTGCTCTTAAAATCTAAACGAAACTGAACTGAACAAAGAACACGCCACACTTGAGTCACCTCGCTTTCTTTGGCAGCTCTGGCATTCGATTCAGGTTTTTATAAACTTCAAGAATAACTTTATCATGTTCGTTCTCCAACGGACCTCTCATTTTTACTGTTCAGAAAAGTCTCTCGCATTTGTTTTCTCAAGATGATAAATGGCATTAAAGATATATACATTTGAATTCTCTAACTCACAAATAGGGTAATATATATGAGGCTTCAGACTCAACATTATTGCAATTATTTATGAAAATAAAGCACTAAAAACAACAGAAACTTGAATAAATCAGATTTTTTTCCGGGAGTTCGGGAATTCACAGTCCTTGAAGTACATAGCTGATTTAAACTTCGTCTCGAGGATGTTGGGAATAAAAGAATAGCAAGGACCCCGAAATTAAATCTGAAGTTGATGAAAGAGTATAAAAAAAATGAAATGTTATAAGCGCTCACTGATGTACTGTATGTTGGTTACATCAAGTGTAATGCTGTTACGATGCTGACTGAGTTTGAACCCAGCATATTTTGGTCTGTGAATTACGCTCAAGAGTAAGGAAGCTCACGTCGATAGGTCTGAAGGAAAGGTTCTGGCAACTGTTGGCAGCATCTCTGATTTATTGCCTTGGTCAAATTCTCAAATCCAGGAACACCGAAAAGCGTAGCTCGGAGATTTATTGCCGCATGAAACTTATGGTTAGAGCACTTCCGCCTGTGAGTAATGCGATAGAAATGAGACGAAAGGTGACTTGGGCGACCTTTTAATTTTTTATTATCTGAATTGAGGCAAAAATATGTTTTACTTAAAGTTTGGTCGTTCTGAACCTTAAAATTGGAGTAGAGTTTCGTCTTCATGTTTAAAAGCCTGCACAGTTCATTGATTCAATACGCAACAAAATTTGTTCATAAATTAAACAGACGCAATTCCTCGTGTGTTTAATTTTTCGATCAGCCAAAAAGTCAAGTCGTTTATGCATTCAATCACAGAGACAATGAATTATTAGTTTAGTCTTTTCGACTGAAATAGAATGCATGGGGAGAACCACTTGTATACATGACTGGAGTACGTGTATTAATTGGGATGCGTTTTGCAGCGTGTGTGTTTTAGTTAGCCAGCGGCGGAGCGAAATTATTGGAGTATCTTAGACAGCACTTGTGGGAAAGGAAAATTGTTAGCACCCGTTTCTTCATTCACAGTTTTTATCCCAGTTTTTTAATATTTGCCCATTGATCTCCATCCTTTCAAGCGTTCATTCTTCATAATAGTTCAAAACCAATCATTAACCACGATGGCTTTTTCCTAAGCTTTTAATACCATTCTTACTATATTTGTTCTTGAAGTTCGGCTCGTTACTCCAGTTTCTTTCCCCTGGTTAAACAATCTCCGACCATCTATTCCAGCCTTCTCACTGTAGCTTTTTATTCCGGCCTCTCAAATACGAGTACTTCTATCTAAAGAAGTCAATTAGGAAAACCTGAAGTACAGAGCCTTCTCAATGTCACACTATAAATACGTCGGATACCTAGCGTATCATATTTTTCGAGGCACAGGACTCCTAAAGTGTTATATTTATTAAAAATGTACAGACTTCAGTGAAAAACGCAGCCTACTGATAATTCAAAAATGAATTCAATAATGGTTTAAAAATGACTTCTGCCACGAATTAATCGTTTCATACTGCATATGATTATATTCATCCTGCGCAGTTAATCAATACATGTAAATTTTAAAGAAATTAGCCATGGATAACATTCAACAGAAAGAGTGAACATTCTGACAGAGATTTTCTTTGTTGTATGCAGTGGAGTTTACGGCGCACGGAAATGGACTATTGAATGTTTGTTATACATTCAACATTTTTTTAAATTGGTATTGCTAGAGAAAGCGAGTTGATGTTGGGGGAGCTAATGGCTGCAAGGCCTTGTTCACGGTCATCACAGTCGAAGTTATTGTAATTACTTGTCCGTTTTCCATACAATTTATGATAGAAAGCAGGAGATTCGTAATGTATGAAATTTCTAATGTGTTGAAAGAGCGTTAGCACACAGTAGGAGGGTCACATGTATTGCCACACAGTAGGAAGGCCACTTGTATTGCCACACAGTAGGAGGGCCACTTGTATTGCCACACAGTAGGAGGGCCACTTGTATTGCCACACAGTAGGAGGGCCACTTGTATTGCCACACAGTAGGAGGGCCACTTGTATTGCCA
>JACJUY010007972.1:14248-25444 GCA_014220935.1 Platorchestia sp. MABIK
ATCATGCAGTAGTTTCTCAAAAAAAACGAGGTGATTCGCCATTAATAGCAATCTCTATGTTATCTAAAAAAATACTACAAGCTGCATCGAAGGTATGCTCGCAAACCTCGTACAAAACTATAGACTAGTTAACAACCAAGAGTTCACACCGAAGTGCATAGTAGTCGACCACAGTTTTGCATACTTACATGCAATAACTGCTGCCCTAAAGCTGGGCGATCTACCATCATATCTTGACCGACTGTGGATGAGTCCCGATGAGGCGGAACTAAATTATACACAGGTCAAGCTTTGCCACGCGCACTTCATGAAGACCATTGCCGAGAAATCTAAGAAATTCTTCCCAAAAATGAAGCCTGAGGAACGAAGCATAATTAAGCAGTACTTTGCCGACATGGCAGAAGCTCATTCAAAACAGCATATCTACGCAGTTTTCCGAAAATTATGTAAACTATTGCTGAGTCCTTTCCTTGGAGAGGGAATTAAACCTCTCATGAGTCGTGATGTTTCCATTGACGTTGACCCTGACGATTTCGAGCCTACAAACGCATTGATAATATAAGACACCGGAAGATACCGCGACAAGTGTGCGGTGGGGCAAAAATTCGTGACTGTCGCGGAAGATGTTAAGAAAAGCATTACTATTGAAGGAACAATACCTAATCCATTGTATTCCCCTCAGATGCTGCAGGACGTATTGACGTTTTGCATGCCATTCACTCCACTCTGGTGTGGAGTGCATGGTGGAACAAAAACAAACGGATTAGTAGAAGGCTGGCATAAGATTGTGAAACAGGACATACTACAAGGAAAACGAACTTCACCAGCAGAGTTCATTCGTACTATGCATACACAAGCGAAGGGTAGAGCGAAAGAAGCATCGCTCGATTACAAGAAACACAAGAAGAAGGCGATGAATGAAGGCGAAGACGAGTATGTAGAGCGCTGGTCGGGACAGGGATCTCGGCCACACTCTATCACTGAGAAAGCTAGAGCAAAATTTAGTAAAATTCTGCATGGTCGACCCCAACATGCCCATGAAATTTTGAAACTGAAAAAAATTCGTGTTAGTAGAACCCTTTCGATATCTCCAAAAAAGAATATTGCAAAAATAAAAGTGAAATTCTCCAATGACTCGCAACATGAAAGCATTGCACAAACCTGGCCCCTGTATTCTCTATTTAGAACCGAAATAAATGCATTACAGAAAAACAAGGTTCTGATACCTGTCCTAGCACTCAGCAGGGAATAATTGCAGTTGATCTCAAATCCGAGCCTCCTGATGCGAACAAAAAGGAAAAAAAATCTAACATTAAGTCTGAATCCTATACGGATAATGAAAACGAAAGAATTATAAAAGACCTCATATGTGTCGGGACTTGTGAATCGGAAGACAGAAGTACATCAAGCAAGATTTGGTGGCTCAAAGATTTGAACCTGACAACTCAAAACAAACAACATATTATTCAAGCAATGAGTTGGCTTTCCAGTGACGAGATTGATGCCTTTTGTGCTCTTATTCCGAGGGAGAACCAACATTACAGAATTCACTCCACCCTGGCGGTTTTCGAACCGAAGCCGCTGGGTTGTCACATAGAGCTGTTTGTGCAAATATTAAATACCTCGTATTTGCAATGTGCGGTAAAGGTCAGTAAAAAAGGTTACGAAAAAGCTAGTGACACCGGCAGTCATTGAATCGTCGTGACTAATGCATTGTGTCGCGACCGAGCTGAAGAAGGCATAGCGCGCGTCCAGTACCTGTGCTCTTTGAATTGTCCGCCAAGTCTTGATGTGATAAAGTACTTGGAAAAATTATATGCGAAAGTGAAGAAAAAAAACAAATTCTCATTGAGTGTCTAGGAGTCCAACACCAAATGGATGGAGCGAGTTGCGGTCCATTCTCACTGGCATTTTTGACGTCCGTGGTAAATGGAGAAAACCCGTGCCTCATCACTTATGTGAAGGAGGAAATGCGTTCCCAAATAAAATGTTGTCTTGAAGAAAACTGTATAATCCCCTTCCCTTTTTTGAAAAAAGCGAAAAATTTCACGATAAAAGAGGGGAAAACAATTGGACTGCACGGACCGGAAGTTATAACCTGTCGAACAATTAGCCTAGAAAAATAACTCGGATCGCTCGAATGTTGCAGGTTATTTCATGCGGCTAGTATAATTAACTTATGAGATTCCTTCAAATGAGCTAGAATGGTCAAATTATGAATCGTAATTTATATTTATGGCAAAGGAATATCAAATGTCTTAAGTTGCAAGTTCATCCATCAGTGTCTCGTGAATACAAACCGCTTCCCGAGCATATACAAAACCAAAACTGCTTGAGAATGTAAGGAAAAGGAAAACGTTTCACTTCAGATCGCAAATCTCTGTTCCTTAGTCTGCAAAGTGCAGTTGATTATGAAACCATGATTAAGTTCATATCTCACCTATGCGTAGAATCTTTTTAGCTATTTGTTACTCATTAATAATTTAAATTTCTTACGGTGCCTCTATTTTATCTCATGTACCCATGTCTGTCTGTTGTTTGTTCATGCGAATCCTGAGAGGATGAAAGAGTTGTTGCTCTGAAACTGTAGCTTGATTTTTATGAAAAGCTTGTTATAAGATCAGCAATTAACTCACTTTTCCATTTCCTAAGTCATTACCATTTATATCTTAGTTATTGCTGTCGACAATTAAGAGCAGCGAAGCCGCCAGTTCCATGAAGCAGGGCGACGGTCATTTGCATTATTACCATTATTATCCTATTTTCTGTACTTGTGTTTTGATGTATGATTTTTGGTAGATGAAACTAAATCCTAGAGTCATGAAGATTAATGCTCCGATAATATTTATCACTGAACCTTTAAGAAGCACTAACTACATATTTCACTAGCCAGATTACACACGCTTACTGCTTCAAACGAGAATTATTACTACCCCAGTGAGCTTCACATGTTTCTGTTTCACATGACCGAAAATAAAAGAATGAAAAGTATCCAAGCTAAGCAAACGTTTTTGGAAACAAATTTGATTGCCATCTATTAGATGAGCAAGCTCTGAAATTCATTGCGCAGGCTTAAGTGTGTACTTGTTTTTTGATGTGCGCGTTGTGCTACGTTTAGTACAACTCATTTTTGACTAACCTTGTCTCTATTTATTCCAGCAGCGTTTTGTGACATAATTCTTTTAGAAATATTGTAGAATTTCATAAAATACTGGCCCTTAATAAATATGGCGTAATTTGTAACCAAATATGTTTACGTGGCAGGAACTGAGGAGCCATGTACAGTTGCAACTTTCTATTCTTAAGCATGGAATGAATCTATTTTGTTTGTTACAATAAAGGCACAGTGCGGCCTAATTTTTAGCCTCACTATTTACGGCCAGCTGATTTTTGTCAGTTGGCCTATATAGTGGGGCTGGAAATACAGCCTACTCACTACACAAGAAGAAAACTGGATTTTAAATAGTAACAACGACGCGCTTCGGAAAACGAGCGGCAGATATCATAAAGGACACGCGATCAACTCGTCTCGGATGATGAAGAAATTATAATTTTGTCGATGATCCGTGCTATTTGAAGTTCGAAGGTGGAATAGTTTAGAAACCAGAGTCAGCGGAAAATTAGACTTATCGGCCGACCTCGCTGCCTGCCCCCCAGGAGGGCACGAGAATTTTTATCTCCAGCCTTCCAAAGCAGTCACAGATTTCCTTCCTCCCTGAGAGGAATGTGAGAGACCCCCTCACTCTCTAGGAGGGGTCTTTTCCAACTAAGAACTTGATGCTAACTCTCTATTTCTGCAGTAACGCTTTGAGGAAACCTAATAAAGCTTTTCAAAACTTCAGAAATGACATTTTGAACCTCTTAAATGTATACTAGGTTATTAGTTCTGATTGTATTTAACCCATTCGTTTTCGTTATTTGCTCATTCTTGTATATTTTTAGCTCTCTTTCTTTAATTTCACCGATAATATCGATACTATCTATTTTTCGTTCATTCTCTCACATAAGTGAAGAATGATTTGAAATCACATGCAGTGTTTAAAACTCATGTCCCGCCAGGCGTTATACCAACTAATGCATCCATTTTTGTGTTCGCGAAGAGTGTCGGTCTTTCTGTCACAAAATCAGCGTTGGACAGGTTCGTTTCTCTTCAAACAAACAAAATCAAGCAAACATCTGCATCTACGGATGCTTTATTTCCAATTAAGCCTGATTCATATCACCTTGTACATTGGTTTTTCAAATGCCTAACAGCTGTGGTGCCCACCTGAGTAGAGTGGGATATTATGCATTGAATTTTTCAACGTTACCCAACAGAGAAAACCGCCACCCAGAGCCGGGTGGCGATTTTGCTCATAGCAGACAACATATCATTCGTTTTTAAAATATCTCAAAGTAAGGTAAGTCCCACTCATCTGTATGTATCACACTTATGTGCGATACCCACACATGGATGGGTATTGTAATACCCTTGTCGCTTGTCGAAAAACATGATTGCGGACAATCTTCTCACCGTGGCACAGGCATCGGCCTTCCATGTAGGCGTCGAGGGTTCGTATCCCGGCGCTGGCGCGGCGATTTTTTCCGTTAGGTATAAAGATTTAAAGCTCAAGCACAATACCCCACTCTATCCAGGTGTCGGAAATGGGTACCGGCTTTACGGGGGAAACCGTCATGGTGTCCTATAAATAGTGTTAGTTTTAAGGCATTTGAAAAATCAATGCACAAGATCGTATGTATCAGGCTTGATTCCAAATCAAGCATCATAAGATTCCGATTTTTGTTTTGTGCTGCTTAAAAATAAAACACGATTTCTATCACAATCTATATTTGAGAATACGGCTTCTGATGCACACTGGGAGTGAAATACGAGCTCTGTGACTAGCGATATAAGTAATTTGTTGCAAGTGACACGTCTGGAACGCAATAATTCTCCGTCAAACGAAGCGAGGTTGACATTCAGAAATTTATTTTTATTACTATGCATGGACTGGTATTCCAATCAAGGAGCTCGGAGAACTTGTTTTACATCATGCAACGAAATTAAAGCAAATTGAAGACAGAAGGCTTCTCATACAAACTAAGCTGGAATTAAAGCAAGTAACTTCGAAGGCATTACTGAAGCAAATAGACACCAGTTGTGTCCAGGGAGCCTCTCACGTCCAGCAAAGATATAAAATTCATGTCCCATCTAATCAATATGATGGCCCAAAAGACCAAACAGTATATTCTTCAGTGTATACGCCTGATAAATGGTAATTGTTTGAAAAGGAACATGCCGAATTAATAAATTAGAACCCTTTTGTAAAGTGTGACCTACAGTAATTTCAGGGTTGTGCCAGGTAAGAAAAGTCAGTATTTGTCAGTATTTTCATTTTGCTCTTTCAAGCACAACCATGAATTTCTGAAGATAATTATTTTATTTACACCAACCTTAAGGTCACCACAAGACGCTTTTCCGCTCCAACTGGCTTACGAAAGCCTGTAGTCCTGTAAAATGATACAACCCTTATTTGAAGACTTTAGGTTTGAAATGAAAATGATTGTAAGGATAGCCGATTTAAAAATCATTTTAATACGTGAACGTTTTGGCTTTAGGCTCAAGTAATTATCAATACCTGTAGAAGCGAATTGAAATACAAAAATACGACATGGCTAAAGGACAAAGATATTACTCAAAATGAATAATAATAATACAAAAAAAAAGAAAAAGGAGATTATAATGCAATTATTTTTTGAACATCAGGGTCTTTCTAACTAAAATGATGACAACATTGAATTTTGAGCTGGTTTCAATTGTTTAATGTAAAGAGATTCTAGTATATGAAGGTCATTTTTGTTTGCGCAGAAACTCAAAATCGAAATATCTGATTTGCTTATTGTTACTTTTCACTGCTCTGCGTGATCCCTAATGATTGAAAATAATGGCTTAGCTAAAACTCTACACGTTCTGGAGCGCCTACCAACGTGCTCGAAAAATCTTGTTCTAAAACTACGCTGGGTGCAACCAACATAGGCTAGACCCATACACCGAGCAACAATACTTGTAGATTATTCGAGAGTACAGATCACTAGGCAGACGGTCTTTGAATTTAAAAAACGATCCTGTACTTTAGTACTTTTCTTAAACTACTTTGCTATACCCGTATCCTCAATTAGAATTTGTTAATTATTACTGAAAAGCAAATTTGTCTTACCTTTTCGAAATTTTTTCTTCTAAACGGGATTTTAGTACATCAAAACTTCCTGGTTTCATCCGTAAATATTCAAAGAATTGTGATTCATCTTTCCTCAGTTCTTCGAAGAGATGGTGGTATTCGCCAAATCGATCTCTTCTTGCGTTGATGGGATGGACCCATTGTTTCCGTTTTTGTTTTTTGCCGTCGAGCAATAAGAACGCACTCACGAAATCCTCCATAGCGACTGATTCTTGTGTAGGTCGCTCTGCTCCGCTTACAAGTGAACACACGCTCTTCTCTGCTCCGCTCCGCTGCGCTCCGCTGCGCTCCGCTTGTAGTGTGCACGCACCCTTACCCGATTCCGCTCTGCTTAGATTTCTACCACAAGCTGTCTAAGAAAATCACATTTTCAAAAATAATTGATCTCGTGAGGGCATACCATCAGAGAGAGGGAAAGCCAAAGACATTAAAAAAACGGCTAGCACCACTCCGTTCGGCTAGTTCGAGTACACCGTTATGTCCTCTGGGCTCCGGAATGCAGCTAAAACGTTCCAGCGTTACATTGACGCAATCACCAGAGACATGGACTTCGTCACCACATGTACAGGCGACTTACTTATAGCATCTACGTCCGTCGAAGAGCATAAGGATCACTTAAGGCAACTTTTCCGTCGTCTGCAGGAGGAAGGACTACAAGTGCACCAGCAAAATGCATTTTCGGAGTGACCGAACTGGACTTCCTCGGGCATAGAGTATCAGCTCGAGGGATCTCGCCGCTTCCACTGAAAATCGAAGCCATCTGCAGCTTCCCACGACCGTCGACGATCAAAAAATTACTACAGTTTCTGGGGATGGTCGATTACTATCATCGATTTCTTCCAGCTGTTGCAGAAAGAATGCAATCCCTCATTGAGCTAACAAAAGGTCATCCACAGAACTAAAAAAAATTATCAATTGGACCCCCTGAACATGGCACAGCTTTCGAAAGATTGAAAAATGAGATCTCCCATCTCACCATGTTGGCGCATCCAGCCCCAGAAGGCAAGATGATGCTAGTTGTGGACGCCGCGGCCAACGCCTTGGGGGCTGTTTTACATCAAGAATTTCAACTACCAGTAGCCTTCTTCTCAAAAAAGTTGGATGACCCACAACGCAACCATATCAAGTGCGACCGAGAGTTAATTTCGGTCTTCTTAACAGTTAAACACTATGAGCATCTTTTGGAGGGCCGACGTTTTGAAATCAGGACGAATCATCGACTACTCTGCCTCGCTCTTCAAAAATCTACGGAGGGCAGCAACCCCCGCTTAGCCCGACAGCTAGCGCATCTCTCACAGTTTGACTGTGAGATCACCCATATCAGTGGCGCCACCAACAAGGTAGCGGATGCACTGTCTCGTATGGTATCTGCAATTCTCCCAAAAGAACCCTCAATCAATTACGAAGAGATAATAAAGGAGCAGAATGAACATCAAGAATTGGAAGAGCTCCTAAAACCAGCATCAAACAGTACCCTGAAGATACGACCTATCGATGCCCACATCAGCAAGTACCCCTTTGGTGCGACGTGTCCATCGCCCATAAGAGGCCGTACATTCCCAAAAAATAGCTGATAAACAATATTCACACATTTTCGTGGAGCCAGTCACCCAGGAATTCAAGGAACGCGAGACCTCCTGAGACATCGGGTAGTTTGGCCTGGCATCTACAAAAACGTCAGAAAATGGACACGAGAGTGTATCCCGTGTCAATCGAGCAAGGTTACAATGCACGTCAAAAGTCTGCCTGGAAAATCCCAGTTCCAAATAAACGATTTCAGACTATACACGTAGACATCGTCGGACCCTTGCCCGTATCGCAGAATTGTCATGTCTCTGCTGACGTGCAGTGATCGTTTCACAATGTGGTGCCGGCACAAGATGCCGGCTTATAAACTGTCTGATGAGTATAAAATCAAGCTATATCGTCAAATTAAGGATAAAATAACATTGCAAAACAAAATAAATAATTTTAATAGACAATTAGAACAAACAATTGTAAACTCTCAACAGAAATTCTTAGATTGGACCTTAACTCCAAATTCCGGATCTCAAATACCTCGATGTATGATTTCAGCATTCAAAACTAAGAAAGGTAATTCACAAGTTGTAAACAATGGAATATTCGATCATTGTAACTTGACGAATGCGTATGTTCAGCTGGATAATGAACGATACTCTGATCACAATTTACAGATTGCTTTCGATTCTAACAATTATGCTACAGCTTATAAGATATCAATAGATTGTGTAGCTCATGAAAATTGTGCTATCGAATATGGACATTTTAAATATTTATGTCCCATCTATGTGTTTGATATCAGTAGACAAAATGAACGTATCAAAGAAACTACAATTGAAATTAAAATTAAAGCAGAATTTAAAACTAACATTACTGATGATACAAGTGCATTGATTTTATCTGATAGAGTCATTCGATTATAATCTGACGGTGATGAAATTAACTTAAACTACTAAAAATTGAAAAAATACTGATTTAAAATGTTGAAAAAATGATATACTGTGTAAAGTGTGAGAATAAAACTGATACTGATAACCCTTAATATTTAATTACAAAGAACAGTAAGATACTGGTCAAAGGAATGTGTTTAATTTGTATAAAGACAAAGACTTCTTTTGTTTCTAAAGATACTGCGAAAAAAGGGAGTTTCATATTTACAATTCCAGCTTTATTGGCACGCCTTGGGGCTGTTGGCTCTGTGGCTGGAGGGGCTTCTGCAATAGCATCCGCAGTTGATAAAAAAAGCTGATGATAAACTATTGTCAGAAACTAAAAGACATAATGAAGCGATGGAAAGTAAAAAAAGGTTCAGGTATAAGATTAACACCGAGAAAAAAACTTGCGGAAAGGGTCTCTACTTGAAACCACCAAAAAAGTAATTCAAATCAAACCATTATCTCAACATGATTTGGAATACTACATAAATAAATTGAAAATACCGAAGGTTCGAGGTATTTACGTGAGAGATGCTTTACATAAACACCCTCTAGAAACTAAATGCGGAATCTTAAATTTAGACCCTGTAAAAGGATTAGGAACGCATAGGACTTGTTGGTTTAAGAAAGAGAATATATGCTATTACTATGTCAGTAATGGTTTAATTTATCTAATTGCATTTAGAGACTATTTAACAGATTATTTTGATATTGTTTCTTCTACTTACAAAATTCAAAAAATGGGCAATGTAATTTGTGGACATTTGTGTCTAGAAATGTTGAAGCGCTTAAAAAACGAAAGCTTCTCTGATTTCGAAACGCAAGCGTGAATCGGAAAAGGATGACCCAAAATAAAATGAAGCCTACTCTATTTCAATAAAAGAAACGCCCTTTCAATGCAATTCAAGCATTCTATTTGAATCGAAACCGCTTCGTTGAGAGCACTGCACGAAAGAATATCGCGCTCGAGGACAAGTCAGAAAAAAACGGAAGGGCAGAACAAGACTGTCAGTAAACATACTTAAAGAGAAAATAAACAAAGAGGGCACAGAAACTGCGGCACTAAGCCCTAGCTTAAGTAACAGAATGCGTGCCTTTGGGGAGTGGGAGGGCTCCCTCTAATATGGGAAGAATTAACAAAAAAAATCAATATCAACTAATTTTGTTCATTCCAAAGTGTATTTCCATGAAAAAGGCCAACGCATTCAAAATCTCCCATGAGCTACTCTATAACACTTTTTTATTCAATAAATTACAAACATTTCAATCGTCAATCAGATGAAAATAAGGACAGTAGTAAAGCGAAAGATGGTCTGAAACAAAATCAAAACCTATTTTATTTTCGACAAATGATTGACCAATGTAACTTCGTTGCGGGACCTCACATCTTCTCCCTAGGAAGGCCAAGTTTTTATTAGAAAAACTGACTCTAATACCTCGTTGTATCGTCCTCAGAGCAATGCTGAGATAGTGCGTTTCCATTCACCTACTGTAACCAACCAAAAGCCGAACAGAAACAAAAATGTCTTAGCCAACTATCGTGCATCTCACATGGGGCAGAAGGCTCGGTCAATATCAGGCACCTTACTGTGGAACAAACTTCCCCTGAGTATTAAAATCCCCCAAAGACCGAGAGAATTTAAAGCCAAAATAATTCGTCATCTTGCGTCTCAACGATAATTCTTAGTTACAGAACATACTGAACACGTATTTACGAATTTCATTTGCCTCGTTATTTCCATTGCTGAATACTCTCCTTTGCTCATGTTTTTTATAATTCAAGACATCACACAACAGTTTGGAAGTGTGCGTAGGTATTATGATTTGATCGCCTATACGCTGGGATTTGCAAACATGCTTACTTGTATATGTGTGTACGTATATGGGTGTATGTGCGCATATGGTGTGCATATGTGCACATACACCTGTGTGTACTGGACTTGCAACTAGTATATAAACTATGAATACCAGCCTTTTTTCTCACTCCCAACTTCTAACACTACCAAACACATCATTTCATTCTATTATTGTAAAACAATCAGAAGCTTAAATATCTTGTACATGTAAAATGTGGTACCTATGCTATGTATGTTTATCAATTGCAGACATTTTGCGCCAGATTTCAAAGATAATGTGATTTTTTTTAATATGAAACCCGGATGAAACATTCATGTTTTCTTTCTTATTCACGTCCCAAAATGCTCTTGTTAAGCTAGTGTAGTGCAATTATCATATCATCTCTTACGCTGAAGAGTATATTTTAACATTCGCACCTAAGCCTCACATATTTCTGGAAATATTCTGTACTCGGGAACCGTTGTAGAACAATCGTTTTCATGTTTCCGACTCAGGTAGACTATTTTGTGCCACGATTTCCAGTACGGAAATTTCATAAAATTCAGGCCGTAATAAAAGGTATTTTCTCAGAGTCCCTCGATTGGAATGCTAGTTTATACTGACTAGTTTACGCTGTTATTTGCGCACATGCTTACCTAATGAAATAACGATCAACTAATGATCGT
>JACJUY010007972.1:25676-40548 GCA_014220935.1 Platorchestia sp. MABIK
TCTTTTCTTTTTTTCTTAATTGCGTATATGTGTACGTGTGCACGCTATGCGTGCGTAGATGGGTGAATGTATCACTACGTATTACTTCATTTCCCTTCATTATTATAAAACATTTATAAAAATATATGTATGTATTTGTTGCGCGATCACCCCCATTTGATAAATCGGACGCTTATGAACCAATGATCTTTTCGATACAATATTTAATTAAACATCGTTTCAAGATTTCATCAGAAATTGTGAGCAGCATCACACACTGAAGAGTTGTCACGAATTTCCTTTGCTCATTATCCTATATTTCGGAACATCGCACAGCATTATTACAGAATGCGTATGTATTGTGATTGCCTCGATGCATAGAAATGTATTTGTGTATGTTTGCGTGGTAGGTGTATGTGTGTGCGTAGTTATGTATGTGCACGTATATGTGTATATATTTACATGTATATATGCACATATATACTAAGCTGACAACTGGCATTTTAATTAGAGATAATGGTCTCTTTCTGTTCACTCTCCACCTGTAACATTACCTAACTCGTCATCTCTGTATTACTGTAAAGCATTCACGTAAAAAACTATACATTTGTTGTGTGATCATCCATTTGTATTTAAGTAAAATGCTCATCAACTAATGACCGTTATGTTAAAATTATTTTATTAGAAATACAATACTTGAATTTTCGTGTTCCTCATGCTTATATATGTATAATTTTTTTTTCACCCTTCCTTGAAATGACATTTTCAAACATCGGCCTAAACAAGCGGTTCAGATAGTATTTCCTGGCTTCAAGAATTGCGAATTTTATGCCATGTATATGTAAACTGTCATAAGTGTTTTTAACCCACAATGAAAATGCATCGTCCATGAAGTTGTATTATCTCTTATAATTATCATTACATGGATCATCAACTGTAGTTTAAGCAAGATTAGGAGTACATGGCCCTCAATAATTTCTTTTCGCCTAGTGACATGGGTATTACAATACTCGTGTGTGTGTGTATCATCTACGTGTATTAACTTTAAAAATATTTTAAAAACCAATGGTGGTACTTTTGTACCATCTCTATTGGAAATAAACTGTTTTTCTTTTTTTGCTTTCTTTCTTTAATCATCTAATCATAGAAATCATCGACCACTCTGCTTCGGTCTTCACAAATCTACGGAGGATAGCAACCCACGCGTGGCCAGGCAACTGTCGTATCTCTCGCAGTTCGATTGTGAGATCAACCACATCAGAGGCACCACCATCACTGGAGTGGACGCGCTATCGCGTATGGTATCGGCAATCCTGCCAAAAGAACCTTCAATCGACTACGAGGAAAAAATGAAGGAACAAAATGAAGATCAAGAATTAGAGGAGCTCCTGCATCCAGCATCGAAGAGTGCTTTGAAGATACGACCTATTAATACACACGGCAGCAAAATACCCCTGTGGGGTGACGTGTCCACCGGCCAGGAGAGGCCTTACATTCCCAAGAATTGCAGAAAAACAATATTCACGCATTTTCACGGAGCCAGCCATCCTGGTATTCAAGCAACGCGGGACCTCCTAAGACAACGGGTAATCTGGCCCGGCCTCAACAATGATGTCGGCAAGTGGACACGAGAATGTATTCCCTGTCAATCGAGAAAGATTACGAATCACGTCAAAAGTCCGTTTGGAAAAATGCTAGTTCCAAATGAACGATTCCAAGCCATACATGTAGACATCGTCGGACCCCTGCCCGTATCGCAGAATTGTCGGTATCTGCTTACGTGTGTTGATCGTTTCACAAGATGGTGCACGGCTACACCAATGATGGATTGTACGGCAGAAACATCGGCCCTTGCTTTTCTCCAGGGCTGGGTGTCTTCGTTTGGAGTTCCGACGACGATCATTACGAATCAAGGTGTACAGTTCGAATCGACACAGTGGAAGAACCTCTTAGCAGCGTTGGGCACTAAGCGACATCGGACTACAGCCCCTTCGGTGCCTTCACGGCCGCCTCGACTGCCAGCCGCCTCGTTGCTTCCTCGACTCGAGCCAGTTCCCTGCAAGCTTCTCTGGTATTCCTTGGTTGAAGACACTCGGTCTGCAGCAGCCCCACCGGTCTGCGCTCGTCCTCCAACCACGCTGCACCTCCCCGACAACCGTCGGTCCGCCAAGACGTCCTCGGGTGCTGTAATACTCTACTGTATATTCCGTTGTGTGTCATTACTGTCGGCGATATACACAATATTACGGCTATTATTCCAGTTGTGTTTTCCTTATCCTGGGTCCCGTACCTCAGGCACTCGCTTCGAGCATAAATGTTCAAAGTCTAAGAAGTTCTAAGTCCGCCCGGAGCGTAAAGCAGCCTGAGGGAGAACACCACACATCTCTCACAGTCTCTCACGAAACTTCCGTCACCTAGTGCCCATCACTCATACTCACTCAGGTATGTGGGACACCGTTGCTCACGGTACAACCGCCTCAATAGCTAGGCTCATCTCGATGCTCATCAGCATCACGGCCAACAGCATCTCGCTCATCACTCTCCTTTCCCTGAGGATCATCGGGCAACTCGCGATCCACCGCCGGCTCAACAGGCTCCCTGTTCAAAGCGACAACTACAACTCTCTCTGGCAACGCAAAGAGAGTCGCACTGCAGTTGCCCCCTCCACCAAAGGCCACTATCTCGGGCTCCGTGGCGTCAGCGGCACCAGCATGGCTCACAGGAACCTTGCTTCGCTCACCACCAAACCGACGTTTCCTAACGTCACGCACGCGCCTAGGAATGCCGTCTACGCACACCACGTGCTTAGACACGACGCCAGTGACCTCACCAGACGTCCACTGCTTCGTGCATGAGGGCAGCGGGGGTTTTACCCACTCCTCGTCACCAACAGCAAAACTGTTGTTCTCGCAGCCATCTACCACTTGCAGGTTGACCTCAAACGGCACTCGCCAGCGGTACTTAAAGAAATACCGGTCGAAGGGACCGAGCCAGCCTTTGTCTCCTTCCGAGGCGTCATAGTATACCAAAATGTGGCCTCCTCAGGAAAGAGACCTCCAATAGCGGTGAACCTCTTGATCATCCGGTGATTCCTCTCTATGATTCCGTTGCCACTCGGGGCGTAAGCGGCACGGAATCGCAGAGAAATACCCCACTCATCAGCAAACTGCTGAACAGTTGCTCACCGAGACGCCGTTGAATTGTCCAACCACAATTCCTCACACAGCCCTCGCTCATTTACGACCTATCGCAAATGAGCGACAATACTCGCTGCTGACTCATTCACCCCCGCCAGATGGCGAACCGCGAGGGTCCACAGACAACCATGGAAAGTAGAGTTTGGCACCGTAATGGGTCACGTCGACCGCAACCCGGCGTCGCTCTCCTCCGAAAGAAGAAGACCTCCTCGCACCACGTCGTTCTCCTCCCGCAAAGCAGGATCGATCCGCTGACAAGTCTCGCATCCAGCCAGCTCACGTTTCACCTGCTCTCGCGACAGATCACTACGGATCTGCTGAGCCAGATAAAACATCCGATCGATGCCCAAAACATACGGCAGATGAGCCGCCCAGATGGTATCCTCGAGACTCTCTCCAGAGGCAAGCCCAGCAGACACCTCTGCGACGGCTTCACCAGCGTCGCGGTAACTAAGCCACCTCTTAGGTACCCTGGTCATCTGATCGGCTTTGTTCTCGATCGTCAAAACGAAGCGAACAGACACGATCAGACCATGCTCAATGATCGTCTCACGGATCACACAGAGATGTCCACGAGCATCTCCACCGCACCCGTCGTGCGAACACGGTTGAGGACCTCGACAGTATTGTCCATCCAATTGACGACTGTCCGGGAATCACAGGCGAAGGTCTTAAAAGGTCTTGCGAAGGTCTTGCGCGGCTGATGCCCCGCGCAACAGCCTCCAAATCAGCCACATTGATTTGAAGATGGTCTGACTCTTGCGGAGCCAGGACGCGTACTCAACAATGCGGCGATCGACCTCCAAGCCCACACCGACCTCGAGGGAGCTGCATCAGACCACACGGTAACCATACCCTGCGAATCGACACCCCACACGCCCCCAACATGGTCCTCCCGACGAGCTCGCGCCAATAACTCGCCAGGTAAAATGCTGACAGAACTGTCAACCGAGTCGTCCCAGGAGCCGCTGCACCCCAGCCATTTCAAAATTCTGTAACAGGGAAGCAGCTACCTCGCCACAGGGTAGTGGCTGACTAGCCGACCGCACAAGGAAAACAGTCCTCTCTTCGTCAAGCCGGCTTCTACCGAACCGAGTTCAGAGAGTGCAGTTCCTCTCAATATCCTAAGATTTCCATTGGAATATTTCCGTAAAGAACTTCCCAACAACCGGCCTCCAATCAGACTCTCAGGTTCTCTCAGTCCGTACTTGGCCAGATGCTCCTGGAGCTCCTACGCGCAAAGAACGGACTCCCGAACCACGACATCGTCGATGTAATGGACCGTCCCTTGACGAACCCGATCATCCAACAACAGAACCTTGCCAAGAATCCCGGTCATGATTCGAGGTGCACACGATAAGCTGATGCCTAATCGCGTCAAAGCATAAGGCACACCCTTAAACTTTACGATCTGGTACTTCCAAAGATCCTCGGAAACTTGGATCTGCAGGTACGCAAACTTAAGGTCAATGACCTTAAGCTCGTCCCGCAGCTGCCGTCATTTCCAAATTTTGTCGCCACACATAGTGACCATGTCATGACAAGTATGACACTGGACAAATCCGTTCAACTCACGGTTATCCAAAACCGGACGGACTTAATCCTTCGTTGGTTGCACGACGGCCAACAACGGAATGATGCTCTGGATTGGGCCATCCCACCGCCTCAACTAACCCCTCGAGAACTAACTTCGAATCTCCGAGTCATAATGCTCACGCACATGAGGCGCCCGAGTACACCCGTACTCCGTGATCCGAGTCTGCAACTTCCCGGGTGGCTTCTCGGACCACCTCCAACTGACGGTCCAACGACCATCGGCGAACTTGGTAACAAAGTCAGGGTCGCCAATTTCGATCGCGGCCGGCGCACTTCTCGAATCCACCGATTTCGCCTTCCTCACCAAGCCGGCTCCCAGCTTGGCACAGGCGGATTCATTGCTGGACTCCCTACAGCGTACGGCCGCCCGAGATCTCGCCCAACCGACCCCATACTTCGAGTCAGAGTCTCTCCTGACGGTGACGCCTCCCATGTGATCAATAATATCGCTCCATAGGAGAGAATCAACGCCAAGATTCCCCAACTCCGGCATGACGAGCGCAGTGACACTAAAACAATGCCCCTGCAACCAGACTACCACACAACAGTGCTTCCTCTCACAGGAAGTCCTGCCGTCCGCCGGTAACAACGGCCACTCCTGTCGGAGGCGTTGGCCCACCACCACCCGCGGACAAACCACAGTCCGCTAATTCCAGGAGTCTACAAGGCACCAAGAACAACGCCCATTCAACAGGGCACGAACAACTGACAAATGATTTCTAGTAATGATGTCACTCCGAGCGATCTCAGATCGCTCCGCCTCCGCGACACACTTGCATCGCTCAAGGTCTCTCTCTCTGAAGGGACACCGTCACCTCCCTCAGAGAGGAGACCCCCCAGTAAGCTCGGCTTACTCGCTTTCTATTGTGAAATACGCGTCGCCCCGTCTGGCACCCTCCGCTAATAAACCCGACCCACCAACCGTGAGGGTAAAATTTGCGGACTTACCGAATGCAAGGCGTGCGAAACTCTTACTGGTGGAAGCCTTTGAAGGCACCTCACCAGCAGGCGCCGCAGTGCCCTGCTTGCGCGGGTACACCTTCACGCGGTGTGCACTGTCACAGCGGAAGAAGGAACCTCTGCCACCTCTGTCTTGCTTCCTGGAAGCAGCGAGGTCTGCCACGGACTTGGCCCTCTGCCCTCGCCCGTCAACAGCCTTCTGTGCGGACATACGGTCATGCACCTTCGATACCACCGCATTGAACGGTTCAGTATACGCGTCATCACGCGTAAATGCCCAGTCATACAGAGAGGTAGAGAGACACTCGTAAAACTTGACCCTAAATGCCAAATCCCCCTAGGACAATCCTTCCCCTCATATAGACGCTCTAAGCAGTCCAGGTAAATGTCCACCGACTTCCAAGCTCCAAGCCTAGGCAACGCATACTCAGCGATCAGAGTAACCTTCACTACCTCCCACTGAACAGCATCACCGACAGTCGTATTGCTATTCTCCCGAGCGGCAATACCGTCGAGCATAAAGCCGATGACGTCAGCCGGCGATACGCGCTCCAGCTGGCAGACCCTCTCCAGGTTCTCCAGCCACTCAAGTGCATCGACCGACCCAGAGCCGGTCAACTTAGGCAGCTGCCTTGTCAACCGATCCAGAATCGGCCCACGCGCCTGAGTCAGGATGTTGGCATGTTGGCCAACATAGGATGCCCGGCTTGCTCTCAGCCGGCGGCACTGACGATGTCAGATTGTCAGCCCCAACCGCCGCAGCCTTCTAAGCCGCCGCCATCTTGCCAGCCCAGCAACAAAGATGCCTATCACAGCCCAAAGCTAAACTGCCTAGATAGCTTGGGGTCGAAAAACAAAATGATACCGTGTGTAAAAACGTAGCCAAGTCATTTTGCGCGCGCGCTTACCTTCATAGCGCGCACATCCCAGCTGCTTTGCGCGGGTAAGCCTCGTGCTTTGCAGCGCAGCAGCCTAGCTGCTACGTGAGCTCCTCCGGCTCCTACACTCACATGCTTCCTGGCCTCAAGCCCAACCCACGGACCACTTCGCATAAGGCTCCGCCCGTTACTCAGTCACACAGATTAACTCTGCCTCAGTCTGACTGCCAATAAACACTGAGGACAAAGCAACGAACGCGCATGCAATGAACCTCACACGAGAACAGCAACTCGTCAACTGACGCTGCTCTCAGCCAGGGTTTCCACGTGAGGCGACTCAAATTATCCTAGCTGAAGGGTGTTGATTACCCCAGATTACCCTAAAACAGCTAATCCTGACCTATGATCTATAAATTAACTAAAAGGTAAATGGAATGGTTTCCAGAGCTCCCTCAGTATGAATTAGTACTGTGTTACATACTGCATGAGCGTCAGGAGGGAAGGCCAGTTGAACGACGTTAGAATGCTGGTTTGATATCCCAGACGATATCAAGTACAAGATGTTTGCCAAATACCTGTCGAATTTTTTTTTATGCCCACTGTTTTCCAAGGCGCACCTTTTTCAGCGACTCCTGATCTGGGAACATTGTTTTCATCAAACTAGAAGAGGCTCACACAATGTAGGTGGTGCTTGGCTAAAAATGCACAAACTTGCAGTTCCACTTTACGAGCACGATTTTCCAAAGGATCATTGGACAGCACGTAGCTGGCAATTGATGGGGTTTTCTTTGCCACCATGGATCGTTGTTTGTGTCTCTGAGAGCATGTGACGCTTGATCTCCGATCTATTTCCAAGTAATATCGGTTTGGCAAACCTTGCAATATGCCACATCCTTTTGCTCTGTTGATTTTGAGGACTTGGCTAACCATCCTTCAAACTAAGGTTCCGATGTCCACGAATCTTTGAATTTCTGCAGGTAGTTTTTAGCTTTCACTTGGAGGTTTTTTTCGAGGTGGTGTCGTTGGCTCTTCCTCACTCGGTGCGCGATCATCTGCCTTGCTGTAAGAAATGCAATAATATGTTTACCTATCCCTAGTATAATTATCTATTTTCATTTAATTTTCCATCCATTCACGCGCTTCAGCCATTCTTCCCACATGCTCAATCTAACCTAACACATTGGTCCACTCTCTCTGATGACTTTCTGGCTTTCCTCACACATGACCTCCGTCATATCTTTTCATCACGGATTTTATCCAATCTTGTTGTGACATCACGTATGCTTCTCAGAGACTTCGTTGCAATCACATTCACTCATCAACTCATAAAATTGATCGTAAAGTTATCAAATTTATTCATTTCCTAAAGGGCGGGTGAGGAAATTCGGAAATTTTTGGAAAAAAACTACCTTGCCTTTATTAATATGTGTAAACTTTTCTCGACACTCAGTTGGTAGAAGCCCTAGTGCTTCAATTTCGGTTGACAGAATTCTAGGCATAATCGCAGCTATATCAAATTTTACGTCCGTGTTACAGCGTCTAAGAAAGACAGTGAGAATATAAACATATATTGCACGTTTTAAGTAAATAACTGTACTCTTTTGTTTTTATGAATTTTTTCAACTAATTTTGTAGCTTCTTCCTTTTGCCTTTAGCACCTTTTGTAACTCGAAGTGTCACAGAACCCTGTCTAATTTTTTTTGTTTGCATCACTACAATAGCATGCTTCGTTGGCGTGCAACATGGCAAGAAATAGGACGTCTTCCACCTAATTAGCTGGCAAAATACCGGCGCTGTGAGGTAACTCTGCTGTTAATCAATGACTATCACAAGAATGAAACTATTAGTTATTTCTACGATGAAATATATTAGCTGTGGAATTTAAAAATACAACAAACATACCTGTCAACATTCTGTTGAAGCTTATAAGCACGCGCACAAAAAGAACAGGACAGTGACTTTCGTCGACTGGCTGTTGCTGACACCAATCGAGTTTTTTATTAGCGAAATGCATCTCAGAATCATTTGTCAAAACGAAGTGGACATGAGATATTATAGCTTCGTATCTTGACGCCGTCTTCCGTGAGCGATTCCTGATGACACTCAAATGTGTGACATTAACCACAGCAGCAGTGCAATTTGTGAACACTAAATTCTGACTCGTTTCATTGCATTTCGTCCAAGTGGTGACCAGTAGGGTGCTCGCATACGCATATTGGGTTTCAATTTTCTTTTTTTCGTAGATTAGGTGGGTTCTTCCTTCACGGAGCTCTGATTACCCTCGATTTGCCCATATTTTTCATTACCCTAAACATTACCCTAAGGTACCCCTGATTACCCTAAACTAGGGTAATTACCCTGCTCGTGGAAACACTGCTCTCAGCCTGTCTGCCCACAGCCGCGTGCGCGTGCGCGTGCGCGCCGCATGTCTTCGCAGCGCTCTCTCGCGGGAGCAAACACCATAAATAATTAGCACTCTCCAAGGAAAATCTAAAAAAAAATTTCATCTCTATAAATAGAAAACACTTCATTTCCAGCAACAAGGTTTTAAGTTATTAAAATGATTCAATCAGATAATTTCAGATAAGATAGGCTACACAACAAAAAAAACTTTTATGAAGATGGATTCACCATACTGTACACAAGTTTTACAGTGGTAATCCAAACTAGCTTTCATGCTGAGCACTGTAGGTTCTAAGCTTACTCCTTGCTAATTCACTCTCAAATATGGAAACAAGCTTTTTAATGACAAGAAAGATTTGTTGTTATTAGCCTGTTAAACATTAGCGATCACATTCTACTTCCTGATTCCCCAACTGTGTCATAACTTTGTCATAACATAACATTCACTGACATAAATTGAGCTACTATTAAACCTGATAGCACCCAATCACCAGACTTTGGTTATCTTATGCGTAAGAACAGTTCATCAGTAGTTGTACCAATAGTTTTAAAAATAAGCAGTATATCATAATTCAGCATTAAATTATTGTACATCCTATTTTCTCATATATTTTTCTTTACTCCAAATTTTTTATTTTGGGCGAATCATAACATTTTTTGATGACCCAGAAGGTCAAATTTTCACTGTTTATACTGCATCTGGTTTCAAGGATATGATAAAGAAATACAGCCTCATCAAGTGCAAAAATTAGTTAGAAGCCATGCTTTTTAAAATACATTGAAATATAATTCAAAGTTCAATTTCTTACTTTTCATGTCCAAACTCCCGTGATTATAGGGCAATGCGTTTGAAATGATTGTTGAAAGTAAGTAGTGCGAACATAAATTCGACTAAGATCATTTAACTGGGTATTTCCACTTGCTACATTAAATTCTTCAAAATTAGAACCAGGAAAATGAAAATATCTCAAGTCAGGTCGATTTTTTAGAATTCTGACACACCAATAAAAAACACTTTTGTAATATGTATAACTCGAGGATGCGACATTGTGATTCATTTGACGCGTGAACACTTCGTTAGAACGACTCTGCCAGATTGTCACCTGTTGGGCTAACAGTATTGCCAGATTTCATTCTATCAATGTCGCCAGATGCAATCTAAGCGCTGCTATTGGTCCGATGACTTGACGTCACTAGGATCACATGGTCGATTTCAAAAAGACAGGTTTGACGCTATCTCCTATCGTATACCGTGGTTCCAGTGCACTAATTGTTGATCGATGGCTTCTGTAGAATCATTATTGATTCGGATATTCGTAGTCGGCTGTACTCCGGTGTGTGAAGCAGTATCTTTGTGCACCCCACCGGCAGGCCGCAACTGAGACGGTTGAAGAAACGGTTTGTGAAAAGTACAGAAATTTCTTGAGATTCCTTCCCCACTTGCGCGCCGTCAAAACATAAACTTCATTCACTTTTAACTTTCGATATAATGCAACTATCGAATTCAAATTACTCTCAAAAGAAAGAATGAAACATTATTAAGAGAAAATTGTGTATCCAAAATTGTCGTGATTTTAATTACGACGTATGAGAAACGGTTATTAATGGAGGACGCTCTGTTATTTGATATGTTCAAATTAGCCGTGAGGAGTGTCGCAAGCCTGCTGGCCGTTATCCATTTCTACTTTCTACCTTCTTCCGACTTCACTTCCGCATCGACTTCGAGAACGAGAAGAAGAAAGGGCGTCATCGGACCAAAGGAGTTGCCTAACGCCGACACGAAGAAAAGTTCTGGAATAATTTATATTTATGTCATTATTTAACAACTTTATGGCAATTCCAATGCTTCTACAGTTATCGAGAATTATTGTTTCCCATTTCGCGTATAATTCAATACGCTAGAGTCACACGTAACCGCTTGTTTGTGAAATTTAATCCATCTTAAGATTATTCTACAGATATCGTGTAAAGTCATGCGTGGCATCTCGCTATCTCTTTGAGGAAGCGGGAGCGTCATTAAGCTCCGGGCTGTGACTAAGTAAAGAGGTGCTTCTCAGTCAGTCCGCCCTGCGGGGCCGGACTTCGTCCTGTCTTGACGATTCGCAAATAACGTGTGTAATCTACGTATAACTCCTAACGTAAATTAAAGCAGTCACGGAGCCATAGCACACACCATCGTGGAATTCGAAATAAGATGTGTTCCAATTAGTGCATATTCCCTTAAAGCAAATCCTAACCATTTCTCCTGTGCATTAGGTATATCGACGAAACGCCTTAAGCGTTCACTCGTTTATTTACTTGAAATGTAATAGGTGCGTTAGATTAATATGATGTATTAATAATCCTGTGTTCTTTCTAGGCAATAAGTAGTTAATGTGGTTCCTGCATTGTTAATTCCCCATTAAGGATGGAGATTGGTTATCGAAGTTGTTAGTGGCACGCTACCAAACAAATTGATTAATAATTAATAATTATTCTGTGGACGTTGAAAAGTCTCATTTAATCATCATTAGAAAAATAAAAAGAATTGTGACCTTATGTCACGACTATCGAATGATGTAACTAATAAGAAAAAACGATTACCATCGCAAATTGACGACATCGCTGCGACGGAAAAGAAAAAAGTCTATAACAACTGGAGTGGCTGCAGATCAATAAAATGAGGCCATAACAAATTGTTGCAGAGCGGTGATGGATTTTTATTCGTAAAAGTATGAAATTCCCTTACCCACTCTCTCCGAAAAAAAATTATAATAATAAGCTCGAGCCTACTAAAATAAAATTTAACCTCTAACATATTCGATAACTTCTATCTCCATCTCAAACTGTACCCGTTACATAACTCAAAATTAGGATGTACGATATTATGTGCGTAATCTAATATTTCATGTATGTCATAGTCCTATTTTATTTATCGTGATATGCTGGATTCCACATCACTGTCATTTCTTCTGATTGTCGTGACATAGGGTCACAATTCTTTTATTTTACTAATGAAGATTAAATGAGACTTTTCAACGTTCACAGAATAATCATTAATTATCAGTCAACTTATTTGGTAGCGTGCCACTAACAACTTCGATAACCAATCTCCATCCATAATGGGAAATTAACAATGCAGGAACCACATTAACTATTTATTGCCTAGAAAGAACACAGGATTACTAACACATCAAATGAATCTAGCGCATCTATTACAATTCAAGTAAATAAACGAGTGAACGCTTATGGCGTGGCATCGATACACCTAACGCACAGGAGAAATGGTTAGAATTTGCTTTAAGGGGATATGCACTAATTGGAACTCATCTTATGTCGGATTCCAGGAAGGTGCTATAGGCTCCGTGACTGCTTCAATCTACGTTAGGAGTTATACGTAGTTTACACGATATAGACATCGTTAATTAAGGTAGAATAAAATAGGGCCAAGTGAGTCAAAGTCGGGCTCGAAGGCCAAGCCACTATAGCACGCGTCTTTACTCTCTAGCAGCCAGCAGCTTAATGTCGCTCCCGCTCCCTCAAAGAGGTAGCGAGCTGTCACGCATGACTTTATACGATATCTGTAGCGTAATCTTAAGATGGATTAATTTCCACGAGCAAGCGGTTACGTGTGACTCTAGCGTATTGAATTATACTCAAAATGGGAAACATTAACTCTCGCTAACTGTAGAAGCATTGGAATTGACATAAAGCTGTTAAATAATGACATAAAAATAATTATACCGGAACCCTTCTTGGTGTCGACGTTAGGCAACTCCTTCGGCCAGATGACGCCCTTCTTCTCGTTCTCGAAGTCGATGCGGAAATCGGAAGAAGGTAGAAAGTAGAAATGGATAACGGCCAGCGCTTTTGCGACACTCCTCGCGGCTGATTTGAACAGATCAAATTACAGAGCGTCCTCCATTAATAATCGTTTATCGTACGTCGTGGTTAAGATCACGAAATCTCCCCTTCTATTTTGAAAGATTCGATCTCCTGATCGTGACGGTTCCTTATAGGCATTTGCGTGCAGAGTGCGCTATCGAGTCGGATCATTAATTTTTTCTATATCCGCGCAATCCCACAGAGTCGATATTATGGCAGCGATGTCTGGGTTTGTCCAATAGCGGACTGCTGAATCGAAGACTCCAAGCAAGGCCTTGTCCTCCGTACGTCTTTGGCAGACGATTCTCCGTCGATACAAGGCTTCCCCAGGTCGCGGGAATATATCTAGAAGATATTCAATGAGATTAAGATCCCATTGATAAAATAAAACACAGAGCACACAGAGCTCCGGTGGCCTACAATCGTTCTCAGTTGCATCCATTTAGGAAAGATTTCCCCACAATTCCTGTGTTAGGGCCGTCCTTTTTTATGAATAGTGCCTCGATTTTACACAATCTCTTTCAGGATGGGATTTGATGAGTCGTTGCCGACTTTTATTTTTCATTCAGCCACGAGGTCATGTAGAATTTTCGCTGGAGGAGTATAAGTAATCTTCGCAGCAGTCGTTTTCTTCTCCATTTTCTTCGTTGTCCGAGCCTGGGTAGATCCTGGAGTTTCGATGTCCCACTGGTTCCTTCTCACCAGGGTTGCGGAGTCGGAGGAATAAATTTGCGACTCCGACTCCGACTGCGACTCCACCCTTCCAGAATTTGGCGACTCCGACTCCGACTCCACCTTTGCAGAATTTGGCGACTCCGACTCCGACTCCACCGTTTCAGAATTTGGCGACTCTGACTCCGACTCCACCTTTTCAGAATTTGGCGACTCCGACTCCGACTCCACTTTTCCAGAATTTGGCGACTCCAACACCGACTCCGTCTATTCACAATTTTGTGAATCCAACTCCACCTGGTCATAATTTATAAGATGAGGATTTTATTTCAATACCTTTCTTCAACAAATTTTCGTAGTGGTGTTCGAGTGGTGTTTCTATGCTTAAGCTAATTCCAAAGGTAACTTAATTTTCTTATTAGAGTAATAAACACTCAGAAAACAGTATTTATGAGCCGCAAGAGAAGTAGTTATAGCCATTCGTGTCGTATCCTAGATACAAAAATTCAGCATTACTGAAAGCAACTACGAGCTTGTGTATGTATATTGTAGTATGCAATACAGCATATTGTTATACAGTATACTAGTAGGACCCGTGGAAATTCCACGCACAATCCCACAGTTAGGCTAGGTGGACGCGTTCATCACTGGCTTACCAATTCCAACCTAACCTATTCTAACCAAACCCATCCAAACATATTCTAACCTATCCTATCCAAACCGTTCCTGATAATACGTCAAACATAAAAAACCGTCAACCCATGATAAAAATTTCGTCAACATCACCTAACCTATCTTAACCTATCCTAACCTAACATATCTTACCTTTACTTAAATCAATGTCATCATTCAGCTAGGTGGACCCGTGATAAAATTCGGTCAACATTCAACATTACCTTACCAATTCTAACATGACATATTCTAACATAACCAAACCTACTCTTATCTAACATATTTCAACCAATCCTACCCAAACCTATAGTAACCATACCGATCCTGATAATGTCAAACAAAAAAAACGTGGAACCGTGAAAAAATTCCCTCCACATTACTGAACTTATGCTAACCTAACCTATCCTAACCTAACATCATTACCTAACCAAACCGATCCTGATAATATGTCAAACATAAAAAACCGTGGACCCGTGAAAAAATTACGTCAACGTCATCTAACCCATGCTACCCAAGCCTATCCAAACCTAACATCCTAACCGAACCCATCCCCATAATACGTCAAAAATAAAAAATCGTGTCCCGTGAAAAAATTCAGTCAACATTACCTAACCTATCGTAACCTAACATATCTTTAACCTATCCTAACCT
>JACJUY010007973.1:6775-32164 GCA_014220935.1 Platorchestia sp. MABIK
GATAAAAGCTGCAGTGAGAAGTTTGTGGCAACAGGAGTGGGACAGAACAATTAATAACAAATTAAGAAGGATTAAACCCACCGTGCGTGAGTGGATATCGTCTAGTTGCCTCCCTCGCTGGATGGAGGTGATACTCTGCCGCCTTCGTATTGGCCATACCCGATTGACGCATGGACACTTGATGGAGCGGCAGCCGCAACCACGATGTGAGCGATGCCACGTTCCTCTGACTGTCAAGCACTTTCTTGTTGAGTGCCCTCGATATGCTGCTGCCAGGAATGTATGTTTCCCGAGACTGCGAGGTCCTGATGAGGATGTAATGACCGGAATGCTCAGGGAAATTGAGCGCTCAACTTTCAGTGTGACAGCGCTAAAGATGTTCCTAGAGAAGTGCAACTTGATATCTAAAATTTAACCAGAAAAGAACAGCGTAAGCAAGAAGAACTTTCTTCACGTCTGAGATGTGGATGGCTAAACTGCAACATGGCCGGGCGCACTGCGTAGATGCCTCTGGAGATTTCAGCGTGGGTAAGGCGCCCGGCCATAAATGGGTGGGCAGCTGAAATCCCCTATGGGGTGTTTTGGCTGTCCTGTGCTTGCGGATTGTGCATGGCTCTGTGGATGATCCCGACAAAGAACAACTGGGGCTCTTATAAGATGACAACAATGTGGGTGGCATTTAGAGCGGTTTTTGTGATGGCTGCTGTTGTGTTTTCCATAATGGTGATTGTGACAAACTTTGAACAACAATTAGATAGTGTGCTTCCGTGTAACGATGTGAATTTTGAACTGTGAGATCTACGTCGCGATATAGTACGAATTACTGAAGCGCTAGCAAATTAATGCTAATACTACTACTACTCATTCTTTCATTGTTCCATTATCACGGGTCCTCTGGCAGTTTCTCATCTTGTAGCGCTCCTTGTAAACACGCCTCACATCTTGTAGCGCTCCTTGTAAACACGCCTCACATCTTGTAGCGCTCCATGTAAACACGCCTCACATCTTGTAGCGCTCCTTGTAAACATGCCTCACATCTTGTAGCGCTCCTTGTAAACATGCCTCACATCTTGTCGCTCTCCTTGTAAACATGCCTCACATCTTGTAGCGCTCCTTGTAAGCACGCATCCCATCTTGTAGCGCTCCTTGTAAACACGCCTCACATCTTGTTGCGCTCCTTGTAAACACGCATCACATCTTGTAGCGCTCCTTGTAAGTACGCCTCACATCTTGTAGCTCTCCTTGTAAACACGTCTCACATCTTGTAGCGCTTCTTGTAAACACGCATCACATCTTGTAGCGCTCCTTGTAANACAAACTTTGAACAACAATTAGATAGTGTGCTTCCGTGTAACGATGTGAATTTCGTATTATTGAACTATGAGATCTACGGCGCGATATAGTACGAATTACTGAAGCGCTAGCAAATTAATGCTAATACTACTACTACTGAATACCGACGCCAACGTACCAATCAAAGAAATCGCACAGATATGCCCCTCTATGAGAATACACACCCAGACTATAAGAAATTTTACACCGTCAACGCTAGTGATGGTTCGAACCTCGCAGAGATGGATGTGATTGTGGCAAATAAGGAACTTGAAAGAAAAATTGGTGGTAGACCCTCAAAGATAACTGAAACGCGAACGGGCTGTTTACTTGTGGAGGTCCAAAATGAACAACAGGCAAAAACTATAACAAGAATCCAAACTCTTGCCGAGGTGAGCATCACTATTGCTCCACATGAAAGGTTGAATGAAACAAAAGGGTCCATTTGGTACGCAAACAGACCAAACTACGGAGACAAAACCCTACTTGAAGAACTTGCCTGAAGCGGAGTGAAATCTATTTACCGGACCAAAAGAAGACAGAACGGAGCTGAAATACCCACATCGGTGTACATCCTGACCTTCGACTCCACGTGGCTACCTGAGTCCGTGAGCATAGGCTGGACGCGGTGCCAGGTCAGGCAATACATACCTAGGCCGCGTAGAAGTTTCAAGTGCTAAAGTTTAGGCCATGGTGCGAACAGCTGCCGTAAACAAGAAGCTGTATGCTTCCACTGCTCCCGGACAGAGCATGAACTCCCCTGCACCCTACCACCTAAGTGCTCCAACTGTGAAGGGCCCCACCCCGCCAGTGACCAGTCCTGCCCTATCTATAAACTGGAACAGGAAATAGTTTCTACACAAACTACCAAACGTGTAAGCTATGGTGAGGCAAAGCGAAAGGTTTCCGGCCGCTACGTGCGCCCTTCGCATAGCTATTCATCAGCTGTGCGTCAGCCGCATTTACAGACAGCTGTGTCCAGTGGAACATGCGTCAGTGCGGGGGTACCGGGGGGAGTCGGAGGCGCAATTGCTCGTGTCAAAGCACAAATAAGTGCAGCGACCCAGACTGGTGCTCCAAACGAGGAACATAGGAAACCCCGAAGTTCTTACTCTAGAACCGAAAGACCAGAAAAGAAGTCTTCTGATGAACCTCTTTTGGAGAAGCCTGCATCCTCGGACCACGGAAAATCGAGCCAACCGATGCCACATACCTCAACAACGAATACTGGCCTCAAACGCCCACAACAAGAATCGCCATCTTCGCCATCTCTCTTCGAAACGCACTCGCGTGAAGCCCCTGCTTCCAAGCGAGCCTTGACATCCTGGGGCAGGCCGGTGGTTGAGGATGAGAACTCTGTCCAGCGTGCTGTGAAAAGCAGAGAAAAACGATTGGATCATAGCACAAGTCACAGATCGGCCTCTGTAGAGGGCATACTGCGATACCCTTCGAAACCTCAAACTGAGCTGTAGAGGAATTTTCCAATACCGAAACATTGTCCGAAAGTTCCTCCACCTAATGTCGGCCGTCACAGTCGCGATGGTGGTTTCGAGAGGAAAGACGCAGAGCCGTCGTGTGATCCAGGTGAATAGAAAGCAGTAATGAAGAACCCTGTGAAACCTTGGAGTGCCACCACTAGCAATAAATAACGTCATCCAATGGAACTGCCGAGGTTACCGTCCAAATTATGGTGACCTAGCAGGTTTAATATCACAATACCAGCCCATATGTATTTGCTTACAAGAAACTATGTTAGGAAATAATACCCCGCATCGACCAAACAACTACAACATTGAAACTTTCTCGCCCTCTGATAATCCCATCCCTGGGACTGGACTGGCAATCCTGGTGCGAAGAGATGCTGCCTACTATCCCCTTCGAGTAGCCACCGAGCTTCAAGCATTTGCTATGAGAGTAAACATTGCTGGAGCTTTAATCACGGTGAGCAGTAAATATCTGTCCCCTGGGGAAGAACTCACGTCGGCAGGAATGCTGCATCTTTTAAACCAGCTACCCAGACCGTTTTTGGTACTTCGCGATTTTAATGCTAAACATACGATGTAGGGAAATACTACGACCAACCACCGAGGCATGGCAATAGAGCAACTTCTGACTACTGGGGATGTCTGCATCCTAAACACCGGAGAAGCGACACATTTTCACGTCCAGACTGGTTCGTCGTCTGCCATTGACTTGAGTCTGAGCTCGCCCGATATCTTTCCAGATTTAGTCTGGGCCGTGGGAGAGGACTTGTGTGGCAGTGACTATTACCCCCATTTTTGTCACATTGCCCACAAACGAACCTACTGTGCAGCAACCTCGGTATATTATTAAATATTATTAAGAGTGCTGATTGGGAAACGTTCACTAGCTTGACACAAATGGGTGAGTTCCCAGAAGATTTGCCACCCGAAGAAATGGTGGATCGGTTTGTTACGACCCTCCGAATAGCTGCCAGCATCGCGATTCCGCGTACGCGGGGGGGAGTCGCGAAACATATAGTACCCTGGTGGAATGAGTGCACGAGAGCAAACATTGAAAGGAAACGAGCCCTGCGCTGCTATAAGAGAAGCAGCAGAGTAGTAGATTAGATCTCCTACAACCGCGCCAGAGCAAGTGCCCAAATGGTAAAAGATGTTGCACGAAAGGAATCTTGGAAGAAATACGTTTCCTCCCTGAATGGAGACTCGCCTATTTCTAGAGTTTGGAACAGAGTGGGAAAGATGCACAAGAGAAACAAAACTACGACACCCTGTTTGATGACTGGAAATGGACTTGAGGCAGACCCCTGTGAAGTTGCTAATATATTAGCCCGGAGGTTTGCGGACGCCACTACCCACCGAACTTCCTTGCCAAGAAACGGCGATTAGTGGCGCAACCTTTAGATTTCTCTGACGATCATCACCATATGTATAATGACCAAATTGCCATGCTAGAACTCTATAATGCTCTGAAAGAGTGCAAGAATACTGCACCAGGACCAGATGAGATCCACTATAAAATGCTTAAACAACTACACCCAACCGCTATCACTGCCCTCCTGACGATATTTAATAGAGTTTGGACCACCAATCAGTATCTTCCGCAATGGCGGGTAGCCACTGTATTGGCCTTCCCAAAACCGGGCAAACCTCCAACAGATCCAACAAGCTATCGACCCATCGCTTTAACTAATTGTATTGGGAAACTCTTGAGAAGATCATCAGCATTCGTCTCATGAGACATTTAGAATCAAAAAATTTGATTTTCCAGCATCAATATGGTTTTAGAAGACTCCGAGGCACTACGGATGCTCTGGTTCGAATTCAGAACTATTTGGTGGAGAATCGCGAATCAAAACGACACTCAGTTTGGATCTTTCTTGATCTAAACAAAGCATACGACACCACCTGGAGATACGGCATACTTTGTGAAATGCACCGACTGGGAATAAGGGGAAACATGGCCGAGTACATCAGACAATTCTTAAATGAACGCACATTCAGAGTGAGAACTGGAGCCTCGTTCTCAGACTGGATGATGCAAGCCGAAGGAGTCCCTCAGGGCAGTATTCTAAGCTGCTACTTGTTTCTGCTGTCCATAGATGAAATGCTGTCTGATCTGCCACCAGATGTCATTGGCTCTTTGTATGTGGATGACGTGATGTTGTGTGCATCTTCGGCCTATCTGCCAGCTCTGGAACGACGAATGCAGATGGCAATCAATAGAGTTGCCGTTTGGGCCACTGACCACGGCTTTAGTTTCTCCATCAGGAAAACCTGTGCTCTTCATGTGAAGCCGAAACGTTCTCGAGAACCTATTCCAGATCTCACCCTCTTTGGCGAACAAATTGTTTTCACATCAACAGCAAGATTCCTTGGGATGCTGTTGGATGATAGAATGACCTGGAGGCCCCATATAGAGCAGTTGAAAACAGAGTGCATAAAGAAACTTAACCTTCTGAAATGTCCATCTTGGCGAAGTTGGAGAGCTGATCGCCTGGCGCTTTTACTCTTATATAGAGCCTTAATTCGATCCAAGAGGGACTATGGATGGCAAAGCAAGGCTTACTGAGGATGCTTGATCCAGTTCATAACACTGCCATCAGAATCTGCACTGGTGCCTTTCGCACTACTCCGATAGTCAGTCTACTTGCTGAGAACGGGGAACCCTCACTGCTGTTGCGGCGAGCTCAGCTGACCTTTCAATATCTGGCACGCCTCAGCCAACTTCCTGCGTCTTCTACCTACCGTGCAGTACGAGTTGCTACTCTGGACCTGGCTGAATTTCCGTACACCTTGCCGTCATCAGTGGAATACCGTGAAATGGCAAATACTTTACGCTTACCTCCACTGGAGGTTCTACCAGTGGAACAGAGAGATGTCCCCACATGGCGCATATCCATTCACACATTCTGTCCACAGTGTAAATACCCTAAAAAAGACGAATTACACCATCTAGCCTTGAAAGCTTTTTTTGAAGATCATAGAGCCACTCAGCATTCAAACTCTGTTCACGTTTTTACCGACGGCTCAAAGAGCGGTAGAGCTGTTGGTTGCGCCGCAGTCTCACCGACTACAACAGCTGCCCATAGGCTCATGGGTGTAACGTCCATCTTTACTGCTGAGCTGTACGCGGTACGAGAAGCTCTGCGTATCGTCGAGAGGCTTCCGGAGGCCAAGTACACAATTTTTTGTGACTCAAGAAGCGTTATAGAGGTTCTGCGATGCTATAATAGCAACAACCCACTTTTGTACGAGATTCTGTGTCAGTTGTTACATCTGCAGAACGTGGCAAAGACAATAACAATATGTTAGGTACCAGCTCACATTGATATAGTAGGAAATGATGCAGCCGACCGTGAAGCAAAATATGCAGCCGACCGTGAAGCAAAACATGCAGCCGGCCGTGAAGCAAAAGATGCCTCTGTTTCCGACACACAGCCGTTGAATGACGGAGTGCCTTGTAGAGATTACTACCCAGAGTTTAAAATCTCGTCAATGCGATGGTGGCAACATCAGTGGACAGGGATGGATGGTAATAAATTGAGACTACTTAAAGATACTACAAGACCGTGGCCATCTTCCTCTTGTAGATCCCGCCTGACGGAGGTGTTGTTGTGTCGACTCCGTACTGGTCTCTCTAAACTTACTCATGAACATCTTTTGGAACGCCGACCGCCGACTATGTGCGATGCCTGCCATACACCGATATCAGTTGTACATGTGCTGGCCGAGTGCCCTCAATATGCTGCTGTGCGCCGACGATTCTATCCCCATACCCGAAGTATGGACCAGATTGCTATCCTACGGGAAATGCTGACGGAGTTTCCCAAGCGCTGCTTTGATGTGAATACGCTGCTGACCTTCCTACAACTCTGTGGACTTACAGGGAAGATATGAGAAACACGAACGGTGATGTGGACTAATGTGAACTCTGATTGTATATACTGCTGAACGACACGTGATGTCATCTTGGAGGACTGTAGCAATATGGCCGGGCGCACTGCGTTGATGCCTCGGGGGGTTTCAGCGTGGGAAGGCGCCCGGCCATAAATGTGTGGGCAGCTGAAACCGCCTTCGGGGTTTGGCTGCTCAGTACGTTCGAATGTACTGTAATTCAGTAAATGACCACGATACCAACTGAGCCTTGCGTGTGGCTGTGATGGTGATGATGTTTGTGGTGACTGGAGTTGTTTTCGTGGCGGCTAGAACCGAAGCTGTCGTTAAATGAGCCTATTTACTTACTTGACTCCTTTGGATTTGACCTACTAAAACCGACCAGCTAAAATATATTTAAACGTTGGCTGTCTTATAATGTGAACTGCGGATAAGGCCACCTTCGGTGCGACATAGAGGTTTCCTCTGAAGCGCTAGCAAGCTCTCTACTACTACTACTTAAAAATTCACTAAATCAGTAGTCTATAATATGTTGAGTGAATTTCTTACTACTTTAACGTGTGATGAACTGGAACGATTTCGTAAAGTCGAAAAGTTGGAAAAATTTTATTCATGAAACCAAACTTCCAAGTACAGCTTTCGTCAATGAAAGTCGCATCCTGTATAACATAGCGGTGTGACGTTATGTCATCGTGTACTCTTTTGAGTTACCCTGATGGGGTGCTCTTTGCTTTGCAATGCGTTGGTCGGACTTTATGTTCTATAACTTGAATGGTTTTGCTTTCGGTAATTGGATCAAGTTTTATTTCATGGAGTTCAGTGACGTGGAACATTTTTGCCCGTGGTGCAGTCGGCGTGAAATTCATCCTTCGCGCGAACTTCAAATACAATTTTTTAATTTCTGCCCGTAGAGTCGGTGAAGTTATTTTAAAAAGAGCTGAACATGCTCACGCGCTTCGTAGAATTCATGATGGCCAGTGCTAAATTGGAATTTTTCCCTATATGTTGGTAGAACTACAAATTGACTGTTTTTATATTGTAATAGAGTTTATATCAAGTGTAGTCTTATATTTCGTGTCCCAAAGCTGCTATGTTGTAATTAAACTTGTTTTGCTGCTGATACCTAGAATTATCTGCACTCGACGAGAGTTTCATTTCCTTTTCATTTATAGACTTCTCTGTTCTGGAGTCTCGCGTGAATCTGAATACATTATATCGTTACGGATAAGACTAATTCAGCTGTACTGCAACAGCGTGGACGAGTGAACCAGGGATTGGAATAGATTATCGGGGATACTCGCTCTCTGCTAGGGAAACGGTGACGAGGGCAGAGCGTTGCACTTCACACGAGAAGGCGTGAAGTTCGAGCCCTAGCAATTGGTCAGCATATTTGCGGAAGAAAGCGGTTTCAATGGTAACATAATAAACAAAGAGCGGAAAGACACTCTTCTACCCAATGATCTGGAATTTAGCGTACTCTGTCTCTCAGCTGAAAAATTATTACAATCTTTAGGAACCGTTACTGAAGCTAAGAGCAATCAATAAAGCTCTCTTTGAAAGTGATTTTCCATTTTCAAAGTGTGTTGACAGTCCGATTTCCTCTGTGTATCTGAAACTTTGCTCCCCTGTAGAGACTCCGTCCTTATCTATGAAAAAAACATGAGCAATAATTCATACGAAAGCAGGAATTCCTGTTCATAGCTCTAGGCTGAAGAGGGACGAAGGACTAACTAGTACATCGAAAAGCAGTAACGGTGACAAAGTGTTGAATACCCTTTCCTTTACATTTTGAAACTAGAATTATAATACTAGCCTAATGAATGTCTGTGTTGCAGTAACTTTCTTCATCGAAAGAGTAGAAATTCATAATGAAACGAGCAAGTTAGAGAGTTGTAACTCCTTAGGAGGCATAGATTTAGGTTGATTAGGTTTGTCGGTACAATGCTATGGGACTCGCCCCTAGGGGAATACAGTGAGGTTACCTCGGCTTTCGGTAGCCTCGGGGACTACTATCTTTCGTGTCCACTCAACTTCTTTCAATCATCACACCATCTTCGCTATTTCTTTTTTGTCTTTTTTTTCCTTTTTTAACTTGATGTCTTGATGCGCACGGTTTCCTGTGTGGAAACACGTCCTGAATGTTGATTTCCTGTTATATTCTGTCCAAAGTGTGAAGCCGTTTTTCTTCATTCTTTTGGTGTATGCATCAAAATAATCGGAGTGAACGGATCATTTTTCTAGTGTTTGTGAATGTTCATCAAAACCAATTTTCGGTGACGACTGTTACCCGGTTTCTCATAGTGATGGTGTTTCTAAGTACACGAAACAGATCTACGGACTGCAATGGTTAGAATATAGGGATAGGTGTCTCTGGAAATTTGTATCCCTTAATGCGATTTGGTGTGCATTATTGAGCTCACAGGTTTAAGTAACTCGTACTGCTATTACTATGAAATCGCAATTGTATCGAAACGAAAGTAACTTTGGTAAGCTACCAAAGCGACAACTAAATAGTCCCTGACCGAAGTTGTCGTTAACTGAGTTTATTATTATTATTATTATTTTGAGATTGCCTTTGTTGTGGCTTGTTGTGCTCCAACACGGGCTAATTGTATGGCAAATATTCTTGTGATTAGAGATTGACTGAGGAACAAGTTATTGATATTTTACATTCGAACAAGGAGGAGCTTGTTATTGATCAGGAATGTCCTGAAAGTAACCAAGAGTTTGTTCATCATAGGGTATGTGAAAGCCTTAAGATAGAAAAACATTTTACTCCTACTACCTTGAACGCGGTGCGGCCACTTCTGTAAAAGAAAGAGTCACTCTTTTCAAAAGAGAGACAAGAAAGATTTTTTATTAGTATACTCGAGAGGCAAGAGGGAGAGTGGAGGAAGGAGACAGAGATTATTACGAAGAGGAATTAAAAGAGGTAAATTATTCAAAACCAAGAGAGAGAGAGAGCAGGACGGCAGTCACGTAGAGCCTCGAAGGAAGATTACAGATGGATTTTTTCCGAGGGGCGGAGACGAAGGGATTCGAAGAAGTTTGGGCGACGAACTCGTGATGACGGTAACCGCGAAGTGGAAGTAATGATAGAATAGATTGTGTTCATCCAGGAGAATGTTCAGGGAATGGCAACATCCAGGGAAGACTTGAACAACCTCATCGATCCTTATAAGCCAGCTGTGCTAGCAGTCCAGGAGATATTCTATGACAATAATTTTGTATCATCATTATAAGGATAAAACCGTCTCAGGAAACAAGGCCATTATAACCACAGGTTCAACGGAAGAATAGCGTTATATGTCCGCTCGTCGCTACTCACACAAGAAAATCAAATCCAATCGTCGGCCCAAACAACAGCAGCAGGAACATTTCTAAGTCAGGACAAAGTAATACCCGTCGCATCTGATTATTGTACAATTTTATTATGAATCGTACTTGCTTAAAAACAAATCAGAACTATTGTAAATTTCCTGTTGTAAATCTTGTGCTCCTACAGAGTTTGGCCTGTAACACTAACGAAAAATCCGCCCACAAAATTGACCTCAGAAAAAATACCTACAAGCGCAGCTCACTTATTCTTCGTACGCCTGTCGTCTCGCTGCGCATACTCGGCGCTTCCTCGCCGCATCCTACCGTCACTGCAGTTTACTGTTGGGTACGCGCGCAATCCCGGATCTTAATTTATTTTCAGTCCCATTTAACTGAATTGTCGGCATGAATCACTTGGAGCCTTTATTCGAAGTTGGGTCACAGACACGATTAACCCCGTACATGATCCGAAGAGAAAAGATCCCCAAACTTCAGTTTATTTTCAAGACGTTAGGACGATTGTCCATTTTTTTGCCGTAATCTAATCACTCCTCAGGAGTAATGTCGATAGTTAGCCCGATGTAGGTTTAATTCACTTTACTGTTCGATTTGCATTTTATTGCTCTGAATGTAAATCAGTTTTTTGTTCTTCCTGGAGGTTTCTCGATGCAGGAGGAGAGGCAGAAAGCGAGGTGGTGTATTTGTATCTTTTCATAATCACTATTATAAAATAAGCCCCGTCCGTCCGTCCGTCTGTGTGTCACACCCACCAGCCTGTAGTGTGTGATGAGCGTATCTGTGATACAAGCTTCATCAACTCCACAATTACTTTCGGTACATTAACCCAGCAGATTCAGAGTCGGAATGAACATCACGTGTATTGGTAGGTTAGATTAGGTTGTATAGAATATCAGCAGTTGAGACTGAGCAAAGTATAGGAAAGGTATAAGATAGCATAGAAAATCGTGGGAAAGCCATGTTAAAGCTCAGTTGGCCTGCCACTTTATCACGCTGTCAAGGAAGGTTACTGACTATTTTGATACGAGTTTCACCAGTGCACAAAATTAAGAGTATTTTAATCTCGGGTTCTGTTGGGTTGGACATATTTGTTTTTGATCCACATCTGAAGTATTTTTTTTAGGAAATTATCGATTCCAGTCATTTATGACGGATCGCTTACACCAAAAAATAAAAAACCTACACCTCGACCTTCTCGCAGCGCCAGCAGCGTAACATCACCTCCTACTCCTCCCTTTAAAAAAAACAGGGGTGTACTAGTAGTAATAAAAGTTAACTTGTGCACGCGTAAATATTAGCTAGTTAAAATTTTGTATCAGTATCTACCACCAAAATCAATCGTGAACCTCAAAGAACTATTTCCCGTAATGAACGATGCTACGGCCGGCTATCATAATGGGTGATTTCAGTGCTCACCGCAGTGATTGGACAATAATACTATAAATCATCAACAACGATTGTAACAGAAATTCCTTTCATATCATTTGAATGTAATTAATATTAAATCAGGAACCCATATTTCAGGAACATTAAATCTCACACTGGCCTCCCCTGATATAATGCCAGATATGAAATTCATCGTATTCCCCTTTGTTATGAGCAGCGACCCCTTTAGGTTATGTTGACTCTGTCAGTGGGACACGCAGACGGACGAGAACGAATTTCAATTATTCTATTAAGCGACCACATAGTCCCTCATAATGTTTTTTTATTCAGGAATAAACATCTGTCCTCAGGAGCAATAGAATAACGACGCCTGGACCAGATAACATCAGTAACCTCAAGATCAAGAACATAACTGTCAATGCTCACAATTACTTAGCAGGGATATACACTTTGCCATGGGTTAAAGAATACAGTTAGCCACGAAATTATTCGTACACCCCTCGTCTCTCAAAACTTTCTAGAATTACTCAAAAACTATTGTTGTCACAGGCAGAAGATTTTCACGGGGTGTGAAGCACATATTAGTTACAATAATACGAAGTTTATAGAATAAAGTGTTATTTTTGAAAGATTTAACAAGCTGAACTTCAGAAGCACGTGTCGCAAATCCAGCCATTGCTCGTTGCTGAAGTCCTATGCAAGACAGCCAATACCTTGCACAATAAAGGACAAAGGCTTTTATTAATTTAACCGAGCCTAAAAGGCAATTTCGCTGGCAATTTATGACAAAGCGGAGCAATGGCGGGGGTGCTTCACTTCCTTGGCGACTATTATCAGCGAACTTAATTAAATCGTTCGTTTCATCTTCTTGCTCGAGTCCAAAGCCACAGACACGGTTTCGAGCAAGTTGTGGAGGTGGCCGCGGTCCAGGGCTGCCACACCTTGGGAATTTTCCCCAGTTCTTGGGAATTCGGACATTGTCTAGGGATTTGGGGAATTCGAAACAAAAAAGCCTAGAATTTAGGGAATTTGGGGTGTTTATACAATATGCTGTGTGTAAAAACTAAAATTGCTTAAATTAACATTTGTTTCTAGCGTAGAGGTAGAGTACCAATTGAAAGTACTACAATTTGATCTAGAAATTAATAAAATTATCAGTACAAGGGGCCTAAGTCAGCTTTGCGAATGCATCATGGTAGAATAATACACGTTCGTCTAGGATTCGAATGAAGCACGCAGAGGCACAATTAAAGCGCCTCATGGAGCGCCTGGCTCAGTCACTCATTTATTACTGCTGAGGTGCTAACTGTGGTACTAGCGCTACCGGTAGCGGTGTTGCTTTGTCCTTATTGCATTATCAGCTTGTAGTTAAACACCGTTGAACCACTTAAAAAAGTAGTACAGTCAAACATTTTCCGAATTCAAAGATGGGCTACAGAAAGATAAAGATGGAAACCGTGTCGGTTGTAAATGTTGCAATTTCATGTTCGAAAGTGCGAACAAGTCTACCTTACAGAAACACAAGGAATCCGAAAAGCATAAGAAAACTTATGAACTCACCAGATTGAAAGTTGACATCGCACAATTTTTCAAACAGAAAGCGCCTAACGATGATAACCAAGTGGCACATCCCCTCGCTTGTTGATGAAGCTCAGCCAATAAGACAGACGACGAGTGGAGAAGTTTTCACCTAATTGCAGCTGACCTATCGGTAAGGAATGCACAATTCCCCAGTATTGGAAATCATTAGTTGAATTGAAAGATGGCTTGTGCGACCCTAAATTTGGTATCCATTCTTATTTTATGACTCGTCTCACTTGCTTACGCTTTCGTCTGCATCTGTTTAAAAAATATTTCCTCAACTTTTAACTGTATAAAAAAATTAAATTAGCAATTCCTTAAAATCAGAAACTGTCAAAGACCGCTTACTTGCCAAGCAATGATTAGCATGAAATAATGCAAAGTGTGCAACGTGGGATCCAGTGAAAAGTTTAGAAACTGACCAAGAATTAAAGGGGCTTTCACACGATCAGTTTTTCTGTCAGTCACACTCACAGTCACAGCTCTTCAACACCATATTTGGGCATCTGTGCTCTCTTCGCTCTCTATTCGGCACTCATTGACGGCTTGGCTTGACTGTCGCGTTGCTCCTGTTTGCGTGTCAGTGTCTGCCCGCCCGGCGTCTAGTGAGGATGTCTGCGATCGCTCTCCAGTGTCAAATGGTTTTTGCCTGGTCTCAATAATAAATTAGCTATTTTCATGAGCAGCCTGCTTTGTAGAAAGTGCAAAGCAATGAATACAAGAGCAGAGACATAAGAAGCAAGTCGCTCAAATATGTTAATGAAGCAACACAGTATTAGTTTAATGAGAATGGCTTTGAGAAAAAAATTAGTACATTTCGAAGATAGTTTAGGAAAAATTTTAGAGCATTTGCTTCCAAGAAATCTATTATTTTCCTGGGGGTAGCACCTAATTCAAAGGTGCGTACTTTTTCAGTATTCATAATGATGCGGTAAACAATAGTTAATTTGTGACAAGCATATCATAATGCATTCGTCCTGTTGCAGCGTCAGTGCTATTTACATTTTCAATTTTATTTAATGTTTACTCAAGAAATACAGCAAAGGCACATTATTTTGTTTATTAGAATGAAAAAATTCAATACATGGCGTAAATGCGATTTCAACAATTTATCCGGCATTTTCAAAATAACACAAACAACTTTTCACATGAATTCTCCTTAACATATAATTTCAGCATGCAAATGTTTCGTGAAATAAATCTAAACGTTTATTAGTTTACCCGTACTGCTGTCACATTCACATGAATTATTAGAAATTATCAAGCATGATTTGAGAGGCTTATTATATTTTAAAATATTTGCTTGCGAATGCCAAATTTACGCGTGCATTCAATCATACAGTACTAACAAATGTGCGCCAGATTTCAGTTATTTATATATTTACTGTGTTGCTAGGAAAAGAATGAATATAATTCTGGAAAAAAAATATTCAATTTACGAGCTGTACTATTACACGCTGGTACATGCAAAACTGTATAGAACGGGCGGAAAATATTACCTGGACATGAAATTATTATAAAGTAGATTATTACATTTGAATTAGTTGTAGTATTTGTTAGATTTAGTGTAACCAAATTTTACAAATGCTGCGACAAGGAAAAAGAAATGCGCAAACATATAGTGAACGAAATCTGGTGATTTAGCCTTCACTCTCTGCAAATCTGGTTCTAACTCCTATTTTGTGAATGTTTAGCTAGCCATTCATTAACCCAATATCTATTTGCGGAGTTTATTCCCCTTTTTGATCGTAAAGCCAATGAATAAGCTTGCTTTGGACACGGCGAACCTATCCCGACAATACATTGTAAACTACCGCCGAGCCTGCTAGCGGCGCGCCACTTCAGTCACGAGAACGCACGTGTGAACGCGAGTGTTTTGACCACAGTCAATGAGTGTGAGTGTGACTGACAGAAAAACTGACTGTGTGAAAGCCCCTTTATAAGTGGAGCCGCCTATCAAAGATACCAACACCGATTGAAACGATTGAAAGAATCAAAGTCTCTTGGCTTTCATGCTGACATTAATGACGAAAATGAAGAATAAACCTAAAATTGTAAAGGAGATAAGCATAAATTTCTTATTTATTACTTCTAGTAATATCTGGGGAATTTTTTTCCGATCTGGGGAAATTTCAGGGGTCAGTCTGGGGATTTTGGAAAAAGTTGACTGGCAGCCCTGCCGCGGTCTGTTACCACCTCAGTCTCAACCAGGTCGTCGCCGCGAGTGCATCTAACTTGTGTTATGCGGGTTCTGGCCTCTACCGACCCCTGCATCCGGGACGCACTGGGTCCAATACCGCAGGATTTCGACCCCGCCACCCCTCTCCCTCCACCTCTGTACAAAATTCTACATGTCGATGTAAATTTAGATTCAAAAATGTATACATAAGATACCTATGGCTGACACACGCGAGAATATTTTTGATCTGAACTTCAAAGACGTGACCACAGCTGACCTCAGAACGCAACAAGTTTGAGCGTCAGATTCCTCACCAACCCGCCACTGTTCACGTCGTCTAATCTTCAGTGCCGTGCAGGCGCAATTAGGCAGCGTAACGTTTCGGTTACTTGTTGGGCTTAGGTTCGCGTGCTGTACTACTGTATCGTCGTACTGTTTTGCGCGCTTTAAACATCGTCACCGCCTCTGTAGGCTGCCTGTCCGGAGGGACCCATGGACGTGCGGGAGCTTCTCGGACCGTCGCATTGATGGCCCAGACTGGGTAACCGTGAAGTGTGCCAGGAACACTTTTGCGCTATATCAATTGTGAACTTTTAATGTTCTGGTCCTCTGAGCAAGAACCTGATAAATTTTTCACTTTAATAATGCCGTGTTTGCTTAGTTCAACGTGAATTTATTCAACTTCAAAATTTAAACGTTAAATTATTAATGTAACCACTGTAATGTAGTAGGGACATCTTTTCATAGGCATAAAAGTGTGCGCTGGGTGGGAGATGCCTGGAGGGAGTCGGAGTGGCCTTGGGTTCGAAATAAAACTTTACTTAGAGCCTTTGACTTTTCTTCGTCTTCCATTTTTCTGCGCAACCTCCGAGTTGCTACATGAAGTTGCCATTCGCGCCAATTTTTCAACTATGTAGTACTACTGAGGCTTATTAACCTATCTGTTCACTTTACAGTTATTATTAATCACTGCATTATAACCACTACAAGTACTTAGTAAGTAGATACTATAGCGGAATACCAAAGTTAACCTGCATTAAATCAATGTAATAAGTTATGACAACGACCGCTGGTGTTTGGCTATTCGACCCTCCATCTCGGCACTGAAAAACAGGGATTCTCTAACTTTTTTAACTTAATCTTAAACTAACTGAACTTGGCTACCCTAACCCAACCTAACCTAACTTAACCTAACCTACTTAACCTAACTTAAGTTAACTTAACCTAAATTACCCTAACCTAAAAATGCTGTAGCTGCTCGGAGGTGGTGCTGTAGCTGCTCGGAGGTGGAGGGAGAGGGGTGGGCGGGGAAGAAAGCCTGCGATATTGGACTCTGTACATCCGGGACTCCGTGTCCTTGATAGCCGGCTTAAATGGAGACGTATTCGCCTGAATATTTTCTTCGAAGATACTAAGGTGAGCCTCCTTTCTTTTGTTACGCTTGTCATAAAACTTGCCATTTAAATTACAGCGTTCCCTGACCCCTCTATGGGTGTTAGGTAAGTCTATGACTTCAGTGTTCGTTAATTCGTAAAAGTTAAGCCGCACGGTCGGGCGGCGGGACACACGATAAGACAAAATGATTCATTCAGTGAGTAGTATTGCACTTTATTGAGGTGAATCTATCATTTGAGTACATTTTTTAATAATCAATAGGTTGACATTTCATCTTCATAGTATTTAATAGCCTTTTATTTTAGTTTTTGACAAGCTTTTCCGTAGTTTCACATAAGAAATATCATTCCATTCTTCAATGGCGATGCGTTTCAATTCCTGAAGATTCTTTGGAGCTCTCTTGTTGATGTTGACTTTTAATTCCTGTCGCAAGTTTTCAATGGGATTGAGATCAGGACTCACCGAAGGCCATGGCAACACAACACATTTATCTTATTTCTTTGGAGCCAGCTAGTTGTAGACTTGGCCGTGTGCTTTGGGTCATTTTCTTGTTGAAATACCCACCGCCTTCCAAAAAAAAAATACAACTAAAATCAAGAGGAAACTATGTACAAAGGGTGGGCGCTATTAGTTTCATTAAGAGGTAGCATAAGTTTAAAAATGTTCAAGGACTCTAAATTCTTAAATCATGCTGATGGCTGGCTGAAGCTAAAATGCTAAAATTACTGCACTGCACACTGGAACCACACTGTTCACTATGGAGGCGCACCGAAGAGTGTGGGGGATAGGCAAGAATCCCTCCAGTTTGGCTACTCTGATGCCCCAAGTTCTGCAGGTCGAGCCTACATAACTAGATGCACATTGTGAACAACGAAATTCAAATACGAAAGAGCGGTGCATGCTGGAAGGTTATTTATCTTTGTAGTTGAAAAATGAACCTATATATAGTTAATTTGTTCATAAGAATTATTCTAAAATCAACATCAGGAAAATATGAGTGAAGAATTTTGACAAGCTCTGTTTTCAGTTATTGAAATTCATTCTTTTGTTTCAATGGGAAATAACTGTAATGGCTGTATTTTTCATAAATGCACACGATAGGACATGGTGCTCTGGTGCAGGGTAATTTTTAATATAGGTTCTAAAAGAATCTGTAAAGATTTTCTCAATTTCAAATTGATTTTAAAAAACGATCCGAATGCAATCATGTAATTCATGCAATCCTGATAAATAGTAATTTTATTTTATTACATTTGAAAACAATATTTTTCATACACCGCCTCCTTGAACGTAGACAAGAAACGACACGATTACGCAGGCTACTCATCACGGCGCTGGTGAGATCTTGTTCAATTCTTTGGATTGAACCTTGATGGATGCCTTGAGAGTAAATCAGCAGGCTTTTCACGGTAGACTCTTCATTTAATGAGTTAACTGTGAAAAGCTCACAAATCTACAACTCAAGGCTAAAATCGAGGTAGAAATCCAGTGAATTGGACTAGATCTCCCCAACGCCATAATGATCAGCCTGCATAATCGTGGTCATTGTTCGCAGCGTTCAGGGGTGCAGCACATGAAGAATATTGTAATTATTCAATACTTAATCAAAGTAGAACGAGTGTTTCTTAGGATTGCATGCGTGCTTTGTCTTTTAAATCCATCCAATAATTTAAGACTCTTTAAATGACATATTTTCAAACTCTCTTTGTACAGCGAGAAATCTCGCGGCTGCCGGTTTGAGACAGCTCATTCTCAATATAGATGATACATAGATTAGTTTTAGTTTAAACTTACCTAACCGCAAGGCGTTCTAAAGAGTAGAAGGCGGAAGCCCCTATTTTGCATGGACTTGAGGAAACGCAGAATCTGTTCTGACTGTACCGAACGCTAATTAGGAGTAAGCTGGATTATGGCTGCATAATTTACCAACATGCGAAAGAAACTGCGCTAAAAACTCTGGACTCGGTACGTAATGCCGCTAACAGACTCTGCACCGGTGCTTCCCGAACCTCCCCCACGGAGAGTTTGTGTGTGGAGAGAGGTGAACCTCCTCTCTGGCTCCGCCGTATGCAACTGTAGTACCTTGCCCGACTGGACCAGCAACCGCTGTCTCCGATGTGGGTTAGCGTACACGCACCCCTTGGACGGCATCTACTTTTCCCATATTTTCTACCTTCGTCTAGAGATTACCCGAACTTAGTAGCCGCAATGCAACTAAGACCCACGAGAGTCCTTCCGGGACTCTTTGACAACTCTCCAACACGCTGCTGTCGGTTTTGCTTTTCGGGTTATCACGATTGTTCAAGTTCCTGAGGTCCACACAAGAAAGTCCAACCCGACAGCGCCTTCCGATGGAGACTTTCTGACCCGGGTGCAGGATGTCAAAGGACTCGAGTCTAACTTTCTCAAGCATATTTTTATGGAGCATGTGCTGGAGGTGCAAGCGGAGTTATTTAAGATCTACACAGATTGCTCCAAAACGGGAATAGCTTAAGTGGTGCTGCTGTTCCGTGGAGAGGGTGAGGGCTAGAAGATTGCAACCCGAGACCTAGAGCCTCACCGCGAAGCTCTATGGTGTCTTGGAGGCACTTCAACTAGTTAAGGAGCACCAGCATGATAAATTCACTGTTTTTCTTGACTCGAAAAGCGTCATTGACTCTGCTCAGGCTGATGATAGCACTCACCCCCTCATCGGCGAGATCGTCATGATGCTGCTGCTGCTTGTGCGTGAGCACAAATATGTGAAATTGTGCTGGGTGCCCGGATATGTGGGGGTGTCTGGCAATGAGAGAGCTGACCAGGAGGCGAAGCAAGTTGCGGATAGTAATGACTAATGAGGAAGCTCTAAATCAAATGGGACCCTTTCGGGACTACTATCCCATGATCAGGGCTGCTGTAAGGCCAACAGGAATGGGACACTAGAACGGACAACAAACTGAGAGCTATTAAACAAACTGTTCTGGAATGGCCTTCGTCGAGGTGTCGCGTCCGCCGGGTGGAAGTGCTGCTCTGCCGTCTTCGCATTGGACATTGGACTGACTCACCGTTGTCTAATGGACCAGCAACCACAGCCGCGATGCGAGCGGTGTCATGTTCCTCTGACCGTCAAACACATCCTCGCCGAGTGCCCGAGATACGCTGCTGACCGGAATGTATGCTTTCCAAACTTTCGTTTTTCGTTGACGTGGATGAGGTGTTGACCAAAATGCTCGCTGAGATCGATCGCGTAACTTTTAATTTGGATGCACTGGTGTCGTGCCTTGAGAAATGCAAATTGCTATCAGAAATATAATCGAAGATTGCACTTAATCTTCCCCATCATTTTTTTATTTGTTGTCCATACTTTCATGTGCTCGGAAATGTATGCTTCCTTGTTGCACTACTTGAAGAGATTTAACAGGTAGCCGCACAGTTACGCATTATAGCCACACGTGATATCGTCTTGGAAGATTGAAGATGAGGGAACTGCAATATGGCCAAGCGCGCTGCGTTGGTACCTCAGGAGTTTCAGCGTGGGTAAGGCGTCCGGCATTAAATGGGTGGGCAGTCTAACCCCCTACGGGGTGGCTGCCTAGTGCGTTCGAAAGTACTGTAGTATGTACAAATTTTAATGGGCAGACGCTTGTAATCTTGAGTTGTAATTATAATCATGCTGTTCATATAATTTTGATGTTTTAAATAATAGTGCTGTTCATCTTGTGTGGTAATTTGGAAGAGTCTGTTACTTATTAAATTATACGGCCTTCGGTGCGATATAGTTTGAGTAACTGAAGCGCTAGCAAACCCATGTTACTACTTCTGCAACTACAAACGCAGAATCTGTGCATAAGATGTATAGAAACGGTAGGCCTAAGTTGGGAAAGAAGTTCATGAAACTGAATAAAAGTTAAAGAAGTAGAAGGGGCTGAAAAACAGGCCAGAAGTGAACCGAAAAATGATGGCTTGTATTATAATAACCTATTCTATCTCAACAAAAAAAGCCTACCAAACCATTAGCTCGGGACCTCACGTATTCCCCTTAGCAGCACAAATCCCCACAGACACAATATTTGTATCCCCCTGAGAGGATGATACATAAAACATTGATTTTCAAATTGTTGTAACATAAGGAACCTTAGTTGATAAATGTGTGGTACTCGAAAACATCAATCCTTTTACAATAAACTCGGTAAAGGACAGCTTCGGTCAAGGAATATTTAGTTGTCACTTTGATTATATATTTTACTGAAGTGATTTTTCGCTGTTATGAGATAGTACTTATACTGAGTGACAACTTAAGATTTCCTTTCTCCATCTCCGATACAGTTACTTATTCATCTTCTCGTCTCTAGCCCTCCTCGCTCTTCCTTTTCTTTTCTCTACCTACTCCAAATACAAAACTGAGTGCAAGCCCAGACCAGCCGATCCATGTCACGTGTCTTGTTAGGCTGGGGCGCTGTATAGATCACGATAACACCTACGTCCATCAAATCCTGCAGTAGCAATAGATCGAGTCACTCATTCGGCTAAGTACAATGGATTCAGATTCTGATCAAAGAAGGCCTCAGCAATGCAATTACACAGAATAAATGAGTTTTGATTATTCCATCGCTAAAATTGAGGGGACGTGTCTCGGTTCAGCTGGTTGGGGTAGCAACAGCGTTATTATTTTTGGGTTTTCTCGCCGTAACAGACTCGGACGATATAACAGCGCATTTAAGTGTAGGAGTTGCGGGTACTTAGTAAGTAGAAGGAAGTGGGCCAGCCTTATACCAACAGCACGCATATTTCTGTGCGAAATTACATTTAAGGCAATATCAAATAATATGTTGCAGCAGTATATTGAATATTTTTTGGTTTCATGAACTTGTTTTATTCTTAAGTTTGTCATCTTGAGAACTGTGAAACTATTAACAATTTTCAAACTGTCTTGCTTTTAGATCACCCCTCTAACCTCTCACTGGCATGTACAAGTCCGGCTCGACCATTGGAGAATACGGTTTAAAAATAATTGCACAAAACTTTTTAGAACAATTGCACAAATTAGAGAATTGACGTAGGAGACTATGACACGACAATGAAAGAAGGGAACCTTTTTGAACTCTTGAAAGACTGTGGCTTTAAGTATTTAGATAACTGAAGAGCTGGGGTTCTAAGTAGTATTACGATTACTGAAGAGATGGGAAACAAATAGAAGAAAGATATCAAGCTCGGATTTCAACTACAGTTGGGAGGACATTTTGTTCGTTTTGCGGACTGAAAAGATCTAAAGGCCCAGCAGAAAAGCATAGGCCCAAGTTTTTTGTAATCTAGTTGTAATGAAACGCGAGCATATTTAATGAGCCGTGGGTAGTTTAGAAAATGAAAGAAGAACGAGAGATGGACCAGACGTACATGGAGGAAGAGAAGCTCTGAGTGGGTGAAATGGGTTAGTCGCGAATACAGCACTATGCACTGATCACAAGAGTGGGGCTAGTCGCTTCATTGATAAAGGCAGCACTGATTAGGACCTGATCTCGAACCTCACAATTTCTCAAATCAGCTGTTGGTTAAGATACTACCGCACTAAGACGTAGCAGGGATAAACTAGCGTGAAAAACAAGATTATCGATCCAAAAAGCCAGCAAGTTACTTGACCACAAGGGATTTTTCAGAGGTTGGATGAATGCTCAACACGTTGCTTGCGATTCGACGACCCACAGGTGAGTCGTGCTCAAGTTTTTCCAGCTGCAATAAGACCCATCGATAGGTCGTTTGAAATTTTTTTAACAATCTTTTTAAATTATTGGTATTTAATGTACCCAGTTAATGTTTGCTATTTATAAAATTTTTAATAACTTTTGACTTTAAATTCAAGTTGAATATTGGACTCAAGTTGAACTTAAGTCAACTTGTTAAACTCATCATGGAATACTTGAATTTTCATGAGCGCAGATCCAGGGTGTATTAGTATTATTTCTACGCATCATAAGTGAGAGGAAAATGAAACTTATTTCACTAGACCGAGATATCACTCCTCATCGTCGATAATACCCATATATTTTGCGTAGTTTCCAGGTGACATTCTGTACATCTCATAGGTGTCAGGAGTAGGCTGGTCTGCCTCTGCCTGCCGCAGTTGAGGCGCTATGTAGTTGACGCAGCCCTGCACGCGCCTGCCTCTCAGCAGGGGGGAGTGAGGCAAGAAGGCCGGGCTCCTGAGGTACGCCCCACGGCCTCCCGGGGTCCACAACCGCACCTCGCACACCGACAGCGGCGACACCGCTAGTGACACCCACCCTGCACCAACGATATGGAATCATTTCTTCCGGCATTGAGAGTGACACAAAATTGAAAAAAAACACGTCCGAAAACACGTGATTAACCAGTTTTTCTAAAATAATTGCAGCGTACTTAACTCCAAGCATACAAGGTTTCGACACCAAACAATGTGTCAAATAATACCGAGTCCTAATTCCGAGGAAAATTAGTGAGTTTTCTAAATGCATTTTTGGGAAGGCATCCGCTGCCAACAATACCTTGGACCAGTGAAGGTGATAGTCGTTCATGGGAAGTTCACACAGAGATGTAAAGAGCCCACTTTTCTCTTTCGACATCCTCTGACCATGAGACAGTACACGATCGGACACTACTATGTTCATAAGAGAATGCCTTGGCTCAGTGGGGCTCAATCCGTAGAACTATTAAACCACCATCTTCCCTTTAGGTACTGTGTCATCATCACGGTCCGTTTTAGAATCTAAAATGAAGACTTGCAAGATTTCTGGCAAGAATTAGGCTGCATCTGAAAATCGCCAACAGGTGAAAAACGTATAGTAAGGAGCAATAGCATGATCTCTCATCAAGTGATGACTCATGCTGTACTCGAAACTAGTTACGCTAGTATTACTAAGGATGTCATCACAGTTAAAAACGATAACTGATGCTACCATTCAAGAAATTTTTGCTGAGTTACTAGTACCAATAATGCGCATTGTGCCCCTAATAAAAGCATGAAATTGAGATAGTATCTAGAATCGCACGTAAAATAAAACCCCAGATAAATTAACGAAAACCTCACAGAAACATTTAAGAATCTGTCATGAGAATTTCTTATGGAGGGGTAATGAGCGCAACGAAGAAACATGAGCGAGCTAATGCAGGCACAATACCTGCGGATGAGAGGACGAGATCGGCGGAGGCTATGAGCTGTTGCTGGCCAGGTATGGGTGCGAGCTCCGGCAGGCCAGTGACACGGACGGTGTCCGCAGGCTGGAGTGCAGGCCAGTGCTGCAGACGGTGGCCACTGCGCGGCACGGCCAGCACGCCGCTGCCCAGGTGGTCGCGGTAGAACGAGGCCGCCTCCACCGTGCGGATCACCGTCACAGGCAACTGGGCTGACCGGAACACCGTCGCACTGCAATCCAAACGTTGACAGCTTACAGCCAATGCGGAAGGTGTTCCTCAAAGAAAGAAGAGTTTATCATCATGCTCAAATAAAGCTAGTCTTTTTTCAAATAAATGCACACTCAATCAAAATGAATAGATCGACTACAATTTTCCAACTAGACAGTTCGTTATCAATTATGTCATGCGTAATAAAAGAGGTGAGCACAGCTCATCAGCGATTGAGGAATTATGTTTAAATACCATGGACTGCTAATGGAAAAAATTAAGGCAGGGCCCCCTCAAAGAAAATGAGAGATAGATTAGGAAAGTGTGTCTAATGACATCTTGGAAAAACCTGCATCTTTGCAAAACACTAATGAAGATGCAAGGCAATTGAGAACACAAGGGAAGATTAAGGGGAGCTACTACCCTGAACATTACCTAATTAACCAAATTTTACAAATTTCACTGTTCACGTTTCTATCGCATCGTGAAAGGAACGAAAATGCATCCAGATATGTAAACTTGATTCTGGATACATTTCCTGCTTAATTTTTTTTATTTCCGCAATAAAAAAAAAAGTTATGGTGCAAACATACATATTAGATAAATTAGCTCAAAGCCCTACTCCTACAGTTTTCAACTTAGAAACTTGATTTTGGTCTCATTCGACACGGAAAGACTCCGGTACCTCGAAAGTGAAACGTTTTTTTATTTAAAATTTTTAAAAAATTACGAATTTTTTGGTAAAAAAAAATTAAATCTATATATTAATATGCTTAAAACTAAGTTCGTGGGTAACGCTGTACATCCAATAGGCTGGATAGGTTAGGTAGGTTAGATTAGGTTGGGTTAGTATACATGCATTGATACGTTTGACATTTTATCATTATAGGTTAGGTTAAATTAGGTTAAGGTAGGATAATTATTATTTTTGATCATGTTTTTTTTATTTTTTTAGATTTTTTACAATTTCTTTATCAATTTTTTTGTTAATTTTTCTAAGTTTGTTGATTTTTTAATTTGGCAATTTTTTTTAATTTGTTGACTTTATTGATTTCAACTTGTTCATTTTTTTCAATTTCTTCATTTAATATTTTTTTCCAATACATTCAAGTTTTTCATTTTTTAATTTTCATATGTATTTCAATTTTTTAAATTTTTTAAAATTTTTTCCAATTTTTCAATTTTTCCATTTGTTCCAATTTTTTCATTTGTTTCGATCTTTCCATTTTCTTCAGTTTTTCCATTTTTTCAAATTTTTAAATTTGTTCCATTTTCTTCAATTCTTCCAATGTTTCAATGTTTTTATTCTTTCCTATTTTTTCATTTTTCCCCAATTTTTTCATTTTTTCCAATTTTTTCCTTTTTTCCAATTTTTTCATTTTACCATTTTTCCATTTTTTCCATTTATTCATTTTTTCAAATTTTATCCACTTTTTCAAAATTTTCTAT
>JACJUY010007974.1:3036-18829 GCA_014220935.1 Platorchestia sp. MABIK
GGTGAGATTTATGTCATCACCCTTACAAAATTCAAGTGGGTCAGACATCGTCTGAACACGATTTTGCTGCCCGACGGTAATTCGGTGTAATGTTTTTGGAAAAGGTTGAAGAAAATGAGGTGCTTGTTCACAACCTCCGAATGAGTAACGAGGCCCACTTTCACCTCTCGGGTTACGAGAACAAGAAAAATTTCAGATATTGGATTGATCTAATCCCTTAAGAACTTCATTGAAAACCTCTTCATTCAGTCAAGGCAACAATTTAATGTGCCATGTCCTCATCGGGAATCATAGGAACATTTTATTAAAATTGAAATTGGGGTGTCTGTTACCGTAAATGCAGAGCGGTATTCTAAAATCTTAAAATCATTCTTCATTCCCCAATGTCGTCAACGTGTAGTAAATGATGAAACCTTATTCCAACAACATGGAGCCACCAGTCACACAGCCTTTGTGAGCATGAACATTCTGAATGATGCTTTCCCTAGTCGTGGGGTATCCCGGGACGGAGCGATTACCTGGCCCCCCCATGCACCCGATCTCACACGATGCAAGTTTTTCATAAAGAGTAAAGTGTGGTCATCGTGGCCGAGTGGTTAAGAACTTGCCGTTCCGAGGCTTAAGCAGTTCGAATCCCAGCGCTGCGCAGTGATTTCTCCCCTCGTTGGGAAAAGAGAGAACACAAGTACAATTCCACACTCTACCCAGGTGTCGGAAATGGATACCAGCTTGACCGGGGGTAACCGTCATTGCATCCTGGTGTTAGTTATAACTGCACTTAAAAACCCAATGAATAAGATAATAATGTATCAGTTTTGATTGATTGGAATACATCATCCTTTGTACGAAGAACGACCTCATACAGGAATAAAGTGCATGAAGAATGACCGCGTACAGTTGAAGAACTTAAGGCAAGAATTCGCCTGTAAATCCAGAGAATTTTTCAGCGTGAGCTCCGTGATGAGATGGACAACTTCAGAAATCGCCTGCGATAATACATTAAAGTAATCAGAGAGTAATGTTTTCACGTAGAAAAACTAACTTAATTGAATAATGTATTCGAGTTTCTGAGAATCGGGAAGGACACCAATCTTACCGATATTATTTTAAAAAAAATGTATACACCATTATGTTTATGTTTTTTAAATGCTTTGTAATGTATAATAACTTAATAAGATGGTAGCAATATAAAAATTTTCAAAATACATCCGTTCGTTTTTCACAGCCTTCTCAAAGAGCAGGAGTGACTGCAGCAGCCCGTATGAACACACATATCAATATGGAAAATGAAGGTGTAAGGTATACATCTCCACATTATTATTTAAACGCAAGATCCGCTTTATAAAAGTCGAGTCGCCTTTTGCACAGAAGGATCGCTGCATCTTACTGATTGAAATAATTGAACACTTGGTTGCATCTTTCTTGCTCGGCCTCTGGAATACAGCTTTTCCCTTTTTTAACGCATCATTCAAACAAGGCAATAACTTCACTTTGCGTTGCTACCGTCACCGGTTGGTTACAAAATATTTATTTGCATCTACCCAATGATACACAAAATATTCCTTTCGTTCTGTTCACTCACCAAACGGAATACTCAATAACTTAATTACTTAATGAGTTAAACGTTCGTGACACTGACAGAAGCTAAACTTTAAGAAAGCCTCCCATTCCCCCTGCCCGTTCAGACGGCCCGCACCCGCTGGTCCAGGCGGTACCCGCGCTCAAGCAGGCAGCCCTCGTACAACCCTCGAAATTTCTATGCGTGAACATTCAGATTTTATTAGCGCATTTATTACCCTCATCTTTCAGTGTTGTTTAACTCTCAAATTAGATATGTATTTATATCTCTCATCTCCCAAAGTCCAACTTAACTCACACAGTCTGTCTAAGAAAGCTTTCCCGTCTTCACCCTTCAAAGCTACTCCTCAACACACACCTCCCATCACCATGAGGTAACTCACACCCCTTGTCCTCTCTCTCTCTCTCTCTCTCTCTCTCTCATACGGAGGAAAGATGCCCTAATTCTTCTTAGGAACGCCTTTTCCCGCCCTTTGCAATAATTTAAATAGTTTTACTACACTAAATGTTTCGGTTGATCTTACTCCTGCTCACAATAATGTATTGTAAAGCATAAAACCAAAAATGTACCGGCAGTCGAGATGAGAAGTTGGCCCTCATGCCAAGTGCGACCTGCCGTGGCTATGCAGCTGCAGCGCCAGAGGTTCACACCTGTTGATAGCTCCCGACATACCGTCACTTCTGCACCCACCTCTCCTGTCCACGCTGTGTTGGATTGACTACATCTTCACGTATTGCTTCACTCGCTTTACTGCCCTCACTAAGTTCAATAAAACCCACATATTGCACTGCAAATGAGCTGCACCAGCACACGGCACCCTGGCCTCCGACAAGTTGTAACCCAGCCTCTTGCAGAACATCGCGGCCAAGTTATGCACCGCGAGCTCGCGCTCGCGGTGGTGCCGAAGTCTGCACTCATCGATCGCACTTTTATGTCGTGCTGTCATTGTAAAGCGGCAGCTTGCTCGATGGAAATTACTTTCTTCGACTAGTATTTAAAGTCTACGTTGATTAATGAAAGTTATGACTCATACACTTGTTAAAGGTTTTGCGACGCAAGCGGGCTGCTGTGTTTGATTTGCTTGTACTAGAGTACTTACATTTTTTATTACTGTTCAGACGTACTCGGTAGCACGAATGACGAAGGGAAGCCATTTCACATGTACCCACTAACATCTCATTGCTACCCATGTTCATACAATATTCTTTTTATTGTGAATTTTTCAATATCGTAACACGAATGCCACAATCTCATGACATTTTTTTCAGCGTTGAATTCCTTCTCACTTCAATTAGGTTGTAAGAGAGTTGCTCAATTTTCTTCATAAACTTCCGCAGAGAGCTTTGATCTGCAGAATGACCTCACAATTCCATAGAATAACTTCGATTGGAGTTGGAAAGCTATGTTCCATTTTGTCCGCTTTCGGGAGCAGACAAGAAAAAGAGCATTTTTTTTTAATTATCACTATTTTAAAAACTAGAATGAAAATCAAAAACACAAACAAAATAGCAGAGCAAATGCCCTCTAAAGAATGCAGAAGAACTGCCATTTGACTTTGGGTTTGTGGGCGTTTACACGCATGTCCCCTCAGCCTAGAATGGAGGCATTGGCTCACCTCCCACAAAAATATGCTAATAATTTTTAAACAATTTATTTACCTCAGGTGATACAGAGGTAGAGTGTTTCTTACGTCCAGCACAATGGTCAAATTTGAGTATAGCTACCTGTGGGCCCCATAAGTTCAGCGACTTCTGGGGCATCCTACCATCAACATTATTCTTAGGTGCACAATAATGTTTAACCTAGTTTCGCATTAGACTGATCAATGAGATAATTAACTCGATATTAGATGCTTCATTTTACAATATAGTTCATATGGAGTAGATTTAACAGTATATTCGAAAAACGATTTATGAGCAGACTGAACATCGGCGATATTCGATCAATCGATATAACGAGTGAAAAAGGACCATGAAAACTTAACCACAAAATGCTGTAAAGAACTTGTAAATAAAAAGAATAATGGTACTCCCTGAGTTAATGTGCGTACTCTTAACCTCTTAGACTGTAACTTAATAACACTGAATATTCTGTTAGAAAGTTAGAAGTTAGTTCATTTCTCCGTTTTTCGCTGTCGTTTTTTCCTTTTTCTAATTTTTCCAAGTAATTTCTTACTATTACACAGAGCTTGACTGTCATTTTCGATGTGGCAGGAGGAAGATTGCTTCTCATGTTTGTTGTAATTTAATATATAAATTTTCGATTCGTATGTACCGAGTGTCCCACAAAAATGTCTCCGACTTTTTAATTGATTATTTCTGCGCTTTAAATTAGCTTATTTGAACTGTCTTTTATTTCACAGTGTAGTAAATTTTGTTTCCTTTTCGAATAATTCAAGTTTCTGAAAAACTAATTGTTCGAAAGGGGTAGAAAAACTAAAAGGAGTAGCGGTAGATAGGGTTTGAAATTCCTTCGTGATAGAATTCTGCGTCGGACGAAAACGTTCCTTACTTTTTGAATGGCCCTCATACTTAACGGAGGGAGGGAGGGAACATGGCTAGCTGTCCACACTTGAGACGGAGCAATATTGCGCATCAGCGCGCTCTTACGCGGTGCATCAAAGCAGAAACTGAACCCTTGCACACTGTATGATGGTAGGTAGACAAACTCCAATGAATGAGAAAATATATTTCATGGTGGGTTGCTTATCTCTTCAACTACCACGGTTGAAATAATTTCAATTAATTCCCCACATATAACTTTTGTAAACAAATTCATAATTGAGCTATATACATAACAGGAAAAATTAATTTTACGACGTTAGACTTGAATAAGTTTTGAATTCAGAACAAATCCGTCAGTTCATATCGATAAAATATTGCACAAAACTATCACCAAACAAAATGTCAGACGCAGCAAATGGCCTCACGTTCAAAATGCAACTCGCACCTAATCTCGAGAACCTTTGTGTTACACTAATATTCATCAATAATTTTGCTATGTACAAGAGTACTAAGAACTATTCATTTCCGTTAAGGTGATGCTGCCTCCAAAAAATTATTATAAAAGACTGTTTAACACATTTTAACGAGAAAAAAAAAACGAGATATAAGCTACATCAAATGAGTGATGTATACAAACTGAATGAAGATTTTAATTGTTCAGTATATTTTTCGACTCATAAATTCAAGAAACTATTTCCTACCTTCGGTAGGCCTCTTGAACAACTTACTTCAAATCATGAAACATGAACCATCAGTTGAGCTCAACCCAACAATAATAACTCAATTACACTCCATCTCGGGCAAAACTTCGCCGGAGGGAACATCCGAGCATGCGACACAGTAACTACAAATTTCAAGTCATGTCAGAGGTTCAGTTGAGCGTGAGGTGCGGCAGGAGGCCGGTGTCAGCGCAGGGCTCGAAGATAATTTTCTGCAGGGGTTTGAACTTGGGATGGTCGGCGCCACTAGCGAGTCCCAGCACCACGGACTCCGTGCTGGTCAGGAACGCGCCGCTGTCGCGCATGCGCTGCAGCGCCACCAGCCTGCATAATGAGTTTTTCCATCAATTCTACGCTTTACGAGAGTTCCACAAGTCTGCTTCCAAATATGGACTAAAATACAAGATTTTTTACTAAAGCTTTTGGATTTAAGCAATGATTAAACTTTGCACCCAGTTACACTTAATACAGTACGCATCAAATGTGCCGTACTATGTGGCTAATAATTGATCATATTAATGTTTTTCTAAAACAATACACAAAAAATTAATTCAAATTTAAAATATAAGCTGTTCACTTTCATATTTCAAATGCCCACTATCACTTCAAATTCTTTCATATTAATACTGCTCTGTTGCAGACCACCATTGTACCATAACAACTACTAAGTAGAAGTGAACAATTCTAGTTTTCATTACTGAACAAGCAAGAAGCCACCAGTTATTAACACATTGACTGCGTTTGTACAGATTGTTTGGTTAGGTTGTGAGTAGCAGGATTATAAAATAAACTGCACAAATCCAATCTTATCTAATCCGTGTGCTTAAATCAATCTTTAAAAAGGTAGTGAAATAATTGAAATGCAGTTCATTTATGTCAGTATGAAAATGAGTAATTTACCTAGTGGTACACTTTTGTCCCAATACATAGTCCACGAGTTAGTAAAAATTAACTAGTTTGGTCACCCGACAGCTCTAATTAACTGCTCAAAGTTCGTCATCTGTCAGAAATTAACTAGTTTGGTCACCCGACAGCTATAATTAACTGCTGAAACTTTGTCACGTGTTGGAAATTAGCTGGTTTGGTCACCCAACAGCTATATTTAACTGCTCAAACTTTGTCACCTGTGGGAAATTAGCTGGTTTGGTCACCCAGCAGCTATAATTGAATGCTCAAGGTTCGTCACCTGTCTGTCATAGAGCGGGAAGACACAGCGTCTGTGACGAGATGCACGTTGATGCCATCCTGCAGCAGCTGCAGCGTTGTCTGCTGCACACACACGTGGCACTCGATGCCGCACAGCACCACATTCTCCACCTGCAACAACAAGAAATAATCAATTTGTTCAAGCATTATGTTGCCCATCATAATTAGGGCTCTCCATTATAACAAATGAAAAGGTTTAAAAGTACTTATTTTAAATCAGAAATTAATAATGTCAGTCACTTGCCTGTTGTTTTTTGATGGATTCCACCACAGAAGGAAGGCACATTGAGAACTGCACCTTCTCAACCGGTTCAATGTTGTATTTCTGCAGCTCCAGCTCAGGCACTGTGTGACCAAGACCTGAAAAATATGCAGTCCCATTAATGGCAATTTTTTCAATAATATGCGAGCTAAGTTTCACAAAAATTTAAAACATCAGGACATACAATACCATACAAAAAACATTCCTACACAATACATGTTTAAATTAAGTCTTAAAATTATTAATGCATTATTTATCCAAGCTGCCCCATACCTTTTGGGTAATGTTCCGTGCAAATCACAGGCAAATCCATCACTTTGAAGGCATTCAAGAGTCTAGCAGAATTTTGAGCTATTTCTTCAAAATACCTTATAGATTTTCTAAACTTCTCTTGCATATCACACACAAACAGCATGCTGTTGCTGCCAGTGAGTTTGCCAACATTTCTTACTGCTCTGCTTGATAAAGCCATTGTTGTTATCTGAAAAAAGATATAAATTTCATCATTAACTGTAAATAGCAACCTGTATAAATAACCCAAAAATGAATTAAATTAAATTCATTTACATGTTATAAAACATTACTGTTGGTGCAAATTTTCATTTTTCAACTAAAATATTTTTAACTCGATCACTTGTCTTGAATTCCAGTTAAAGAATTGTTGTGACACATTGGGTCACCAATTTTAAATTGGGTAATTGGTTCAAGACTTCTTAGGTACAAAAAAATCTTAAGAGCTGACAGAAGAGACTACATAGAATGGACAGTAAAAATGGGAATCTTTGCATGAGGTGCCTCCTAACAGAAGATATACTGCACATAGGAAATATAAGTCAAGATGTAAGAAAAAAATGAGAAAGGAGTAAAAAAGAGTTAAGGGGCATAAGGAAAATTGAGATAGTAGGAGTAATGGGATAAAAGGAGTAAAGGGGGTAAAAAATTGGAGAAAATGAAATAGACAAAAGATAAAGGTACCAAAAACCTACCATAGCTGACAATATCTATTCTCAGGATGCCAGTTGCATTGGCTTAGGATAGACATATCCTAACTTACCAAACCCTATTGTCACTCCAATGTCTCTTGAGAGGAATCAACTTATGAATTTAAACAGGAAATGCATGAGGAAATTACAGCTTTTATGTTACTACAGATGACAATGAAAAATGGAATTTATTACGAGTTTAATTTCTGTGCAAAGTAGACAAGGAAAATACACTTTTTTAAGATTTAAAAACATTATGCATCATTTATCTTTTCAAACTTTATAAAATTTGTTGCATAAATTTTAAAGGTACACCATAAGTTTTAAAAAAAGTTTATGTTGTTGTCAGCTAATTTTTAATGCAGCATTAAAACTAACTAACTTATGAATCAAATATACCAAATAGCTAAAATGAATATCAAAATACAGAATAAGTACCAGAAAAATTACTACACAGATTCTAAATATGACTGTAGAATAAAAATTCCTGTAAATAGTGCAAGGAAAAAATATCTGACATGACAGGGTTAATAATTCTTACTTAAATATTTGGTTTTCAAATTTTTTATATTTGAGTAACATTAACAGGCTATCACATTAACATTTGAGAAGAAAATTCTGATTAACCTAGTTTTCAACTAGACAGATTAGATTAGATGTTATTTTAAGTCTTTCTGAATGCAACAAAGGCATTCCAATGAGAGGAAGGAGAAAGGCACCATTTAGGCCTAGTATGAAATTAAGGAAATGTAGAATCTATTCACAAGCTACATGGAAACAACTGTTTCTAAAATGAGATAAATTTTGAAGAAAAAATAAGTAGGAATTGAAAACAGGACTGCAGTGAACAGAAAATAGATGATCTGTAAAAACAATTGGACATGGGCATCATGTATAATTTTTCAATAAGAGCAGCACTCTGCTGCAGTAGCAACAGCTGTTGCTATCTATCTAGGTGTATGAGTTGAAACTAGTCTTAGCAATTTATCAGTTATATGCAAGTGCCTATAATTTGCATTTGCATGAAATAATGTTGACCTTTTGGTATGGTAGAGCACATTCTAGCTTTTGCTAATGAATACCAAATTGAGACAAATAATTATAAATAAACACTAGAAAATATCCTGTTGGCAGAAAATCTCTCTGTAGCCAACTGAGATATATACTTAAATACTTGCTATAAAATCTCCCACTTTTCATATAGATTTTTTTTTCTCATATAAGAAGAAGCCTACACATCTACTGCACACTATTCTTAGAGGCTGTCTCTGTTAGTAAAAAAAAAAAACTTGAACAATTAACAAAACAAATTCCGATAGTCTAATATATAGTGGATTTGAGAATGAGCAGTTATAGTCTCATCTAAAAGACATTTGAAGTGTATAAATAAGTTTCAGTACGATAGTTGGAGGAAGGCCCATGAGGAAGGCACACAATGTAGTCAGATGTGGATCTGTCACTACCGGAGTACGGACACATCACTCCTGTGACTCCACAGTCCACACCATGGCTCCACACGTCTACCCATCGTGACGTAAGGAACGTTTTCACGTACCCTCAAATCAAAAGATGCTTTATTCCAATCAATCAAGTCTGACACAAATGATCTTGTACTTTGGTTTTTCCAACGCCTTATAACTAGAACAGTTACCCCCGTCAAGCAGGTACCCATTTTCGGCACCTGAGTAGAGTGGGGAATAATGACTGAGTTCTTTCTTTTCCCAACGGAGAGAAATCACCGCGTGGGCCGGTATTCGAACTACCAACACATTATTGTGAAGAGGTTATACTTCAACCAGTGGGCAGCGGTGACTACATTCCATTACTCTAAATATAATTTTTTATTCATTAATTAAATATTCCCAGCAGGTATTCAAGAGTAATTTCAACTGAAAGCTTGCAATACAAAAGTACAATTTTACTCTTCCGCTTTGGGTTGATTTAACCACTGTCAGACCCTCTTCGGTGTTACTGTGGTGTGATGTCTACCACCATTTATCCCCTATCCAGGTGCAGTTTGAGATGTACAAATTAAGTGCTTACCGCTAAATTAAATGTATGGAAATGAGTAATATGCATTAGTAACCTAACTTCACGCTATAGTACTAGCTAGAGGTAGATTTCATGTTTTAGTGCGGTAGACTTCACGCTAAAGCAGCGCCTCCTCTTCTTCCCATCTGATGATTCTTATCAGTTAGCTATTTCGAACACGGTACCTGAACCACAGAACACTTACAGAATACAATCTGTGGCCTAGACCAATTATGGTAAAAATACTGCAAGGGCTGAACTGGAATGGACGACACTAGGGAACATTTTAGCCGTAAGGCGCGGCTCGTGTATACGAAGTTCCCTACTTGCTAAGCCTCTGATCAAATTCGTGAGGCTCGATAGTCGACACATGAGAACCTCGCAACTCTGTCCTCGGTCAGTCTGCAGTTAGCAGGGATCAGGTGTGGTATTGTCCTTTGCTCATCCATTATGGCTGACGCAACTCTGCCGTGACGCGAGAAGCTACGTTGTATCTAATTGAAATGTACAGAACCCATGAATGCCTATGGTGGACTAAAAGCAGCAAATGTAAGAATGGTCAAAAGAAGTAAGCTGCTTTCAATTATATTTTAATGAAATTGAGAGAATATACTAACATTTCAGTCCGGCAAATAAAGAAAAGATTACGTAGCCTTCGATGCAGCAACAACATTCAGACAGGTGACAACGATCCATCTCTGATGGCGGTTAATGATGCATTGACTGTTTTTCTGGTTTCAAGAAGCTGCGAGCGCCACGGTGTGTGCGCTCAATGTCTAGTACACAACGCTCATGGCTCTTGTGAGTTGTGAGCCGCCCCATGAGGCGTATACACGTGAGCCTGCGACAAAATGTATACCAGTGTAAACACGGCTTAATGTGATACTTAACCTCTCGCGTTACGAAAAACCTCGTACTATTGTGTTTCAAATTTGCTAAAGGTGATTGTGGTATGAGCTGCCTTCAGGATTGTACCAGGAGTGTAATTTGACTGTAATTGGTATAATGAAAATTTTTATTTTACGTTCTTCAAGTAAGAGGCAGGGACTATAATGAGCAAGTAGTGTGTCGGGGTGTTTTTTGACGTTCTAGTTATCCCAGTTATGGCGTTCAATGGTAGTTTGTGACAAGGATTGGTGGATCTTGAATAGTTTATTGGACAAGTCTGGTGAACAGGCGCTGAATTCTTCGTGTGAACATTGTGAGCAAAACGGAGGGAATTGTAGGCCGTTACAAAGGCAACGACACTATCGGCCCTTGCTTTCAAGTTTCAGTTGATAATTATTTTGACATTGTAAACTTCCGTGATTCAAGATAAGCTCTCTTCATGATGACGTGGTCCGGCAAATTTATTCGCTCGCCGAAATTTGATGACCTGCTTTGCGTTAGGTCATATTTCGCATTAGCTGGGTCTCCCAGTGATATCCTCATGGATGCTATTGCATGCAATGCCACCTGAGTGAATTATTCAGACCAATCTGGTTCACAGGCGTCAGCCGAGAAACTTCCTCTTGCGTGTGTATTAGAGAAAACTGTAGACTATAATGAAAGCCATGGACTGCCGTCGCCCCTAACTTTCCCCCTAAATATAATGAGCCTCATTTTTTTTGCAATATTACAAAGTTTGTTTTCTATTATTTTTTCAGGTAACCATCAAGACGCCATGCATTGCTTCTTGAGAGCTTGTTTGCTTCTAATTGTTATAGCCTCATCGTGTTGCACTGAGGTGCTCAGGCCCAGAGGTGTATCTTTGATTAGTAAGTATTCTCATATTACTGTTGAAATAGGCAGTTTATTCACTCATTATTTAACTGATATATTTGTTTTAATACAATTTAAAAGTCCCATAATTGATATAGTAAGTTATTTCATATTCATGTAGTCCAAGTTTTAATTTCTGTATTTTTAATGCATGCTGTGTAAATCCAAGTGGCACAAATAATTGGTCTTTTGATTATTTATTAATATCATTAAATGGCAGCTGTGAGCTTTTAAGTGATAGTTTTTTGCAATTAGTTTTATCTCTCAAATGAAATGGAATGATTAATATTTTTGGACATTTCAGAGGCCTCTCTGTATGATCCATCGAGGGACTTCAGCTGCCTGGATGGTTCTGCCATCATTCCATTCCGCTACGTGAATGATGATTACTGCGACTGTAGGGACGGCAGTGATGAGCCTGGCACGTCTGCCTGCCCGAATGGTAACCATTTTCTTGGAATTTCTGTTTCTGCTTGGAAAATCTTTTAAATGCACTTATGCTAAATAAAATTTTACCAGCACACAGAAGTCCCTGATTCATGACTAATGCTCATATTATTAAATAGACTATTTACTTTTTCTGCATAATCCAGCTTATTTCCAAATATTTTACGCTTGAAATAATTTTAAGCAACATTTTAAAGGAGGTGTTGAAATACTTTTCTTCCCTTGTCTATTTTTATACAATTGTTTATAATTTTTCTTGCTTCACAAGTTGAAAAGAAAAAGAGAATTTTTTTCAGAAATACTCATTAATGTCAGGAATATATTTCTTTGAACTTGCATTCCAAAATAGTCTCATACCTACTTTCAGTGTACTAAGTGTGGTAGTGCCACATAAAATGAGTTTTCATGCATTCAAAAATGATCTTATTGAGAGGATCAGCTTGGCAGACTAGTTTTCTATAAATGAGAGCTGGTGTGAGGCTGCAGATGAATTTCATCTGTGTTCTCTATTTTTGTGTGCTAAAAGGAACTGTGAATCAAAACTCGTGGTCAAGTATAGGACATTTGTAGTTCAAATCTGTAATTTAGATTACTGAAAATATTTTTTCCATTGGTCTTGTGTGTATTTGTCTATGCTATTAAACTTCTACTAATTTATAACAGATATTTTTTACTTTTACTGGTATCTTTATTGTTTGTTGTTAAAGGTCTCTTCCACTGTGCAAATGTTGGACATTTACCTACGGACCTTCGCTCATCTCGTGTCAATGATGGAATCTGTGACTGCTGTGATGCGTCTGATGAGTGGGCTGGTGGTGCTGACTGCACCAACCAGTGTCAGGTGAGGCAGGCACACAGCAGGGCGTGGCTGCAACATGTTGGTTGACTGCAGCAGGTAAAACTGAAGCTTAATATTCAACTTAAATTTGAAGTCAATTGCAGTAAGCAATGTAGAACATAGTAAACATTAACTGGCCAGTGCCTTCATTTAGTTTTTATTGAGTATTTAAGAAAATTTAGTTTGTGACAACTGGTTGGTCAGCAGCATTATGAAATCTTCCTCAGTGACCACCAGTGGGTCACGTCACAGTCAAAGTGTTAAAAGCATCAAGCAACTGACTAAGCATCCATGTTGGTGAGGTCAAAAATAGCAGGCCTGTCATCACAATGGAAGACTGATTAATGCCTTGGCCAGGCCATTGTATAACTCAATCAACAGTAAGGAGACTCACCAGTCATCTGAGTTGAGTGTTCTAGCTTAATCAGTTTAGCTACCAGGTCTGTTCTATTAAGATTAGTTTGCTTTCCTGTGCAGATTTAGTATTCCTATAAATTTGACTTATACCTATCGGGTTAATGATCAATAAAGAAGAAATAATTTTTGTTAATCATTATCCTCAAATTCAAAGTGAAACATTTTTCCAAAAGAATTTTGTGTGGAGTGTTGTGCACATTGTTTGGGTGTATTATTGTATTTCATCTTATTTTCTATTGACTTAATTTCATTTGTCTAATTTTGTTAATATATATTGACATCTGCTCTAAATGATCTTACAGAACTTCTAGAGAGTTTTTACAGCCCGGTGTCAGTTTTGTTCTAATTACGAGTATTTAAAATGCCATTTCCAGGAGCTGGGTCGCGCTGCACGAGAGGAAGCGGCCCGAAGGGAGGAGGAGACAAAGCAAGGCTACACCCTCAAGCTCGGCATGATCGAGCAAGGCAAGAACATCAAGAGGGAGAAGCAGGTGAGGACTGTGCTTCTGGTCTCATGCTTCCCGCATTGGTTGTGGTTCGCGCCGCTCACCTCAGTTCAGACTAACACTTTTCCCTCGAGTGTGACGAATTTGTCACACAAAAAATTCAAGCTTTTATGCTCTAAGTTACATGCAGAGCTTCTAGCAAATGAATGTGACAACTTAGGTACGTGTTATCTTCAATCAGAGTTTATTGTTGCTTCAGTTTTGCATGCGACACGTGAGTTATTAAACAAACTTTTTGTGTGTGTGACGTATAGTTCCCAGCCCTCTTGATGGTTGTGCAAGTTAAGTTAAGGGATAACAAAGGGCTTGCAATCTCGTTATGTATAGCTGTTCCTGTATTTATATGTCTCTGTTAATGTATGAAATCATTGCGTTAGGTTGATTTCAGTAACTATTTTTTATTTATTGTAGAAGTGTCTCCCAAGCCATCAAACAGGATTTAAATGGACTTCATCTCGAGGATCAACTAGCAAAACTGGAGCAATTTTTTAGCTGTTTAATATGTCTTAACAAGTCAGTAGTTTGTGTATATCGCAATTTTATGAGGAGCTTGAAAATGATGAAAAGTCTCAGGAAATTAATCATATTTACTAAAATGTGTCAGAGTCTAACTTCATTATCAATTCAAAAAAAAAAGTTATTATGTCTGTGAAATAAAAGATCAAACTACAGAGAAAGCAGACATTAAAAAAAACATGTCCATGAAAAAATGTAAAATTCAGCAGGTAGGTTCTAAAGTAGATATCTATTAACTGTTTACAAAGGGTATGAACTATCCATATTGTTTAATTTAGGTTTTTGCTTAAAAATATGTGGATACTCTAAAATCCCTGAGATTTTTGGATGTCAAAACAGAGTAAAAAATTTGAAATCAGTTGCAGATATGGGTACGATGCATTTTTCGGCATGATTACACACTGCGAAATGAAGCTTCAATACAGGTATTCAGCAAGTACACCCATCCAACTTGGGGTTGCATTCTATTGCAGAAGTTATAACGTTTTGTTATTGATGAGTGGACAAAACTTAGACCCCTCAGTCTTAATTTCATAACGTTATTTATGTTCATTTCTTGAGACGTTCATTTAGGAATATTTGTTCAAAGGCATGTTCATTTTGATTTTCATTGTTAAAATGATATTCTGCTTACAACTAATGGAGCACTTCTATGCAACTAACGAGGGATAAATACTAGCTAAATAACGAAAATGCTAAGAAAAGCATTTTAGGGTTATATGAGTTTTTATTTACCTGAAATAATGTAATAATCCTACACTTTCTGTCTCAAATTCCAGCCTATACATTCTAGATATATTTCAAAGGACACTTCTCACAAGTCCGTCCGTCATTGCAGGACAGGATCACTCAGCTGGAGCTGGAGTTGCAGCAGGCAGAGGCAGTGCAGGCGGAGCGTGAGACGGTAAAGGCAGCGGCTGAGGAGCCCGAGGCGGCCGCGCTGGAGCAGTACAAGGAGGCTGAGGAGGCCAAAAACGAGGCTGAGAACCAGGCCAAAAGGGCTGAGAACGAGGCTGAGGCCCACGAGGCTTTCCAGGGCCTCGACGCAGACGGGGACGGGTCGGTGACCAAGGAGGAGATCCAGGCTGATGTCGCCTACGACACCAACAGGGACGGCACTGTTTCGGAGGACGAGGCTGCTGTGAGTTGCCTGTTGTTGTGTTGTGCTTTACTGCGCCTCTTGGTGTGCATGCTGGTCCTTCTGTGTGGACTTGTGCATGTTCGTACTTTCTGTGTGACTTTGGTGTGTTTGTGTGCTCCTGTGGTCGTCGCCAGATTTTGTGGAAAGTTTCCTGATAGGGATGGTTTTCTTTTGCTTTTTTTCATTTCAATGGTTTAGAAGTGTTACTGTCACTCTCAGAGTCTTGAAGAACGGAAAAAAGATCTGACTGATTGTTAAAATTATTTTCTTGTATTGGCGTTTTAATATTTTATTCTTATTCATCGTTAAAGGCTTAAATCATCAATGTTTCTATGTGTATCCAAACAGCCTTTTCCTTGTACAGTAGCAAGGGTGATTAATTTTTCGTCATATCAGATCTCATGAATTTTCGTATCTTATAATGAATATTTAGTTTAAAATAAAACCTCTTTGAAAATTTGATTGCTATTCAAGCAGCTTACAGTTACTGTTGTGTTCAGCTCGTTTCGGTTTGTGCATTATTTCTTACGTGATATTGTGTGCATATTAGTTAGATTTCCATAGCGTAGAATTTCTGGTCACCTCTTCTTTTTGTGCGGGATGTTTTTGTGATGCTGAGCATGACTGTCACCACGTGAGACCTGTCGTGTTAACGCTGCGTCTGGAGTGTCAAATGGCGCATGAATCACTTCTAACATGATCGTCCAAGTGTTTTTTCAGTATCATTTTTTTCAGGATAATTTTTTTTTCAGTATCCGTTTTTTTCAGTATCCTTTTTTTTCAGTATCCTTTTTTTCAGTATCCTTGTTTTTCAGTATCCTTGTTTTTCAGTATCTTTTTTTTCAGTATCCTTGTTTTTCAGTATCCTTATTTTTCAGTATCC
>JACJUY010007974.1:29806-40545 GCA_014220935.1 Platorchestia sp. MABIK
TCATACATATTACAACGTTACTGAATTACTATCATACCTCAAAGAACGTGCTTTACAGCACGAAAGAAATTTATGATATTTCTTTTGGAAATAATGCCATGCGGACCGAAGAAAAGGAAAGAAAACAGTTTATTTCTAGAGAAACTGTGCCATCATGTAAGTTCAAATGTTGGTTAAGGAATAGTTCTTAACTTGCAAGTGTTTAATTAGTTCTGAAAACATTAAAGGGAGTATATAATAGACATGCAAAGGCTTATGCAGGACGTGCAGGCTAGAGGAATCACGATAAAACTGACCTCAAGAGATGCTCACCTGTTCGCCTTGAGTCGAGTGAGTGACCGCAACTAGAGGGCGGGGCCTCCTGTGCCTAAATTGAAGAATAACAGACTTTCACAGCTTGAAAAACTGAAGATGCAACTCGTGATGCAACTTAGGCTTGAAGATGCGCAGGATCCGGTAACACAGCCCGCAGAAAGCTCACTTCTCATGGGGTTGAAGCTTAAAAAAATACACACAAATACTCAAGAAGCCCATGCACGCTAATGTATCCTACAGTACCAACAAATAAACATTAGATAACTGGACTTTAAATCATCACATCCTGGCTGAGTTGAATTCTATGCAACAATAAATACCTTACAGCACCATCACTCTCGTTCGAAGTCTGACAGAAGCACCCGCTTCAAGAGTGTACACAGGGCGGGAGTGTGAAGAGAGTAAGTGTATAAAAAATATGAAGATCAGCAACCGGTGGCTAATGCCCCTTGTGAACTATTTGGGCCGAAATATCAAGGTTAGACATTCCACTGACCTAGTGAAGTCATAACAACGAGATGAATTCAGAAATAGAGAAAGTTGTCGAATAACCGCTACAAAATCACAGTAAGCGGTCAAGTGGCTGCTACAAAACTGTAGAAAGCAGTCAAGTAAACTATTACAAAAACAACAGTCCGCTGATGATTGTCTGTTACCAAACGACAGTAAGCTGATGAGTAACAGTGCACTGATGAGTTTCATATCCAATCATTCTAATTCACTGAGCAACTGTCACCAACATTTTCATAGCTGAAAACAAAACATTTTGATAGACTGCACGATGAACATGAAGTCTAATTTAAAAACAAAAGAAAGAGAACAATTCACATCTTTGACTTTCAAATATACTGCATCCGAGAATTATTATTTTTTCTCTATGTAATTTTTAAATTTCATTTTATCAACTTACAATTTTAATAACATTACATTCCTATGACTGATATTCTCACATACCTTAATAAAATCAGGAACAAAAATGTGTAAAGAAATCTTTTGTCAATTTTCAGAGTCGGAGTTCATTTAACGAGAATTTTTACATCAAATATCTGTCATCACTACCATCCATTTATCATGAAAGAATGTAGAGATAATACTCAAGACTTGCGAATTTCCCTAGAAGCGAGAAATTATCCGGTAAAATACCCCTTGGAATTTGATATTTAGTTCTCATACAAGTTTTTGGCATGAATTTGGGCGTGAATGAAAGCACAGCCCGGTAAAAAAAATGCAAACATATATCAAAATTGTAAGAATGAGTTGACGATTTACAAAGTATGGAAATGTACCAAATTGTGAATGAAAGGAATGATGCCCAGAAACACAGCGCAATACAAATGCAGTTTTTCACACAAAGACTTTTATCAAAGTAATTGCTCAGTATTCGACTTCAACAATGGTACCACAACGTATCACATTGACTAGATTGATGCATAAACAAAAATCTGACGAAAACACCACACCATAAGACCACCCCATATATCTCATAGATTCAGAATTTCTCTGCATTTCTAAGCATGGGGAAGGCAGGTACATGCAAATAACTCGTATATAAAGCATGAACTCTGTTCAAGTGAGTAAGTTTAAGCCTCCCTAACCACAACAAAGATGTGTTAAAAAGAGCGAGGCACCATTTAGAACGGAGGGAACGTGTAATCTGTGCACAAGATGTGTTCCTACGCAAGATCCTCTGAGCAATGAAACAGTAAGTTCAGAAGGAGGTTTATCGAATAAGATAAAAGTTACAGAAGAGAGAAGTAGGTGCTGAAATGCAGAACAGCCGTGAACTGGAAGAAAGTCCGGCAGAAAACGAAAAACATATTTTATTTCAACAGGACAGCCTGATCAACCTTCACCTAGGGACCTTACATTTCCCATGGGGAACACTAATTCCGATAAATACAATAGCTGATCCTTATACGGAAAAGCCTGAACTCACCAAAGCATAAAGCACGATCCTGCACCTCTGCTTGTAGTGACCAAGGCGAAGGTGAAGAAGTCATGCAACTTTCAACTTCTTCGGCTAAGCCTTGGAATCTTCTCCTGTCTGCCTGGGACATGTAAACTTTCTATGGTTATTTTCGTTCGAGGAAGGGCATTCGTAAAAAATATGAATTTAGTGAACAACAAAGTTTGCACCAGGACAGGCTCTAGCACTTGCTGAAGTCATTTAACGACTCAAGGAGGTATTAAAGGTAGTCATTATGCACTCTCAATAAATGATTAGTGCTGTAATTTGCTTGAGATTTCTCAAACAACTCATTTCTTATTTTCGACTGCATTAAAGACTATATTCTGTAACGCAATAAATGCTAGGGGAATTATTCCTGGTCAAGAAAGACTTGCACACTGTCCTAATTTAGAAGCAAAACTGCACAGAGTCAATTACTTGACGGGAGAAATACTGTATTTCAATCAATAGAAGCCACAATCCATGCAGACATCAGGTGCGAGACTGCTGCAGTTACTACAATGAGCGAGTGAAACTATGGGAAGATTTGACGAGTTGACAGGAGGTTTGTTATTAATTACAGAGAAATTTTATCTTCTCCCTAATGTGCAATTTTACACATATCAATAAAATATTAACAAATAAATAAACATTCAAAGAATCCAGTTTCATCTGCACGATTCGTGGGTAATTAGCTTTGCTAGAAATAATTCTCAGCACAAAAAGAATTCGCATGACATTTTCAAGGGCGACCAGCCCTCGCTTGACGGACCTATACAAGTTTAGGGACCATATGCGCTCTCCCGTTTAGGCGACGGGAATGTGATACTTAATCGGCAGAAGATCCTCAAATTGCTTCAAAGATTTATTCAAGGCCTCATTCAGCGCTTTCTTGTCTGTGCATCTTGATAATCGTCCATGAATTTCCTAGCAAGCAAATAAATTTACATCATAATAGGATAAACTGTTAGCCCTGACCGGGCAGGACTTGAAGCATACATCATTATTTCATACTTGATTTCATACGTCGGTCAGGCCGACGAGTCATCAAATGGTGGAACACGAGACGATAGTAAATTTGGTACGGAAATGTGGGTAATCATTTTTGTATAGCATCATAGTTCAGCGAAGTTTAATAAGCTACAAGACCAAAAAGAAATACCTACATCCCATTCCCCTCTAACTTTCGAATATTTTACCTTGTTAAGAATTTGGTCAAATAGAATTTGAATGTTTCTATCAATCATGTTTTGTAAGCTGGAATTTCTGTAATTTATGTACTCAAATGAGCTCAATGCCCTACAAAGTACTAAAAGATGACACTGATACGAGAAAACTTTGTTCCCAAAATTGCTAATTGATTAGGGTTAAATTGAGAAAAGTTACTGCGCAAGTACCGATACATCATCGAGAAAGAAAATTTGACGATACACTTGTTTTAAATTTCGAACAGAGAGAAGTTTTCCACAGTTTTTCAAGGAATCGAGGCTAAAATAAAACTGAAAAAATGCTAATAGAATGCTTTTCGAAATCTAATTTTGCGTTCAGGCTTCTTAACCTGCACCCAAAAGCCCAAGTACTACTGTGCTCGAGTTCATTTCATTGTGCTTCGCGTAGATTTAAATTACATTGATGCCAAAGAAAGCTGGTTTTAGAGATTCTGAATGCCGTAGTTATTTTCTCATTTATTTTAGATGCAACGAATGAAAATATTGCCCTGAGGGATTTACTTGGTTGTGCCTGAATTACAAAGATTTTGTCCACTATTCTTGCAATGTAAAAAAATTTCCCCATTGCCAATTATTTTATATATTATTTGTATTGTTGTTCTCACAACTACGGGGAAGCGAATTTCGTATCAAAAATACCGATTAAGATTTTAATCAATTGCCACCGTCTTAACCTGATATCCTTCACAGCACCAACACGGTGTGCGTTAGAATGTGTCTATGAAATCGTCTTCAATTTATCAAGAGGATGATGAGCTCATTTTATGATGCCAAATGATGAGCTCATTTTATGCTCTCCGAGCTCATCATTTGGTATACTAGTTGATGCGTAGGAATGAAGCATTGTCCCGAGTCCCTAATGTCGATCTCATAGTCTTTGACGAAAAATAAATCAAATCTACCCATTTTTCTTTTAATGTCAATCCCTCTTATCACTAGTTCCTATGTTCGTTTGCTCATATTTCAATATAAGTGTGCACTAACGAGAGTGTTTTCAACAATGCTTCACTAGGATTATGTTTATTCAGTTACTTGTACTTAAATGCTCTGTCAAAATCAGATTAACGCAACGAAGGGAACGCATTTTTTGTGCTTTCTCTCAATCGTTGTTGTTTCGACATGTGACATGGGTGTTACGATACTCATGTGAAAGCATCATGTAAGGAAATTAATGTTAAGGTATTTTAAAAACCAACGTTGTAAATATTTCATGTTTCACCTTAATTGGAAATGAAATGTTTTTCTTTTTCTTCTTTTCTTTAAAAACTGCATTAGAGTGCACAAGTCAACTCAGGTGAAGTAGACTTGACAGCAACGTAGATGCTAACTGTAGTAGAGTTCTGCTCTCACAGTTCTGCAGAAGGGGTAATTAAAATCAACGAGATTATTTCTTCAATAGAAAAGATACCTACGAACAGCGGGTAGCAAAACTTTAGAACTATGCAGTTACCGGTTAAACTTTATTAAAACTTCAAACGGAAACGAACAAACAAATTAAACTTCAAGAAGGATTGAATATCGATAATATATGGTTAAAATCTTTTTTATTAATGAAACTTGCATTGATAAAATTTATCAAAGGAACGGCAGGCCCTTCAGAGTAAAGTCTTGCGAAGACCACAGGAGCGCAACACCGCAATGCTGAGCTCCACCAGAGCTCCAGAAAACGTCTCCTATAGCTCCTGTCCAGAAACAGCTCAAAGCACTCCCAGGTCCCGATGCCCCAAGCCCGTTGTCGTACACTGCAGAGAACAACCACATCCACTCTAGTCCACAAAAGAGAAAATTTATAATCAGCTTTAAACAACAAGAGTTACAAAGGTTAAGTACGAACAAAAATGTTAAAATTTTTCCATTAATTATCGTACAGGAAGAACAATGTTTGCATAGACGGCAGAAATAAAGACAGCTGGGCAATGGTCCGGGTCATGGTCAAGGATCAGTCGAGGTACTGAAACAAAAATAGCAACTATAAATATAATAGATGCGGCACACAGAGGTTACCAGCATAAGTGAAAATCATTGATTGCAAGGAATATTCGGCACATGTCCGTACCTGAACCATAACTGATTCGTCCAGAGTACGAAGACTATTAGATAGCTAGTGGTAGGGTTTGAACGAGTAGTTTAACGCGAAGTTGCGGCTCAGTGAAGAGCTTAAACTCCTTTAGAAGACCAGCCGCACTTCTTGACCGCAATTTTAGAGTTCCTCACGAACTCTGCTAGAGTTTAAGTTCAAGGATCAAGTTTAATCTAACAATTAAGTAAAGTAGAGATAGTGAATGTAGTAAAGGTTTACAAAATCGAGCACTTTCATATTCGCGCATACAGTATCATGAAGAGAACGAAGATTTGAAGGAAAATTTGAAGAAAATAGTGCTGCTAACAAACATCGGCATCTTAGGATGCTTTATTTCCAATCAAGCCTGATACATATGATCTTGAGCATTGGTTTTTCAAATGCCTTATAACTAACACTATATATAGGACACTATGACGGCTCCCCGTAAAGCCGGTACCCATTTCCGACACCTGGGTTAAGTAGGGTATTGTGCTTGAGCTTTCCCTTATACCCAACGGGGATAATCGCCGCGCCAGCGCCGGGAAACGAACCCTCGTCTCCAACATGCAAGGCCGATCCCTTAACCACTGTGCCACTGCGAGCACAAGCACAACGGCCGCCCCTGTCGGAGGCGTTGGCCCACCACCACTCGCGGACAAGCTCGCTCCCTGAGTCTACCAGACCCTCGACGTTCGGCACGATAAAGTATTACAGATGATCTGCCTTGCCCTACAATTACATCAATACAACAATAAAAAAGCTGAAGAAACCCAAGAGGACGCCACGCTGTTATTCTTTCTTTGCTTGACTGAAACTGAAGCGGTAACTCTGCGACACCTGGGGTGCTGTCCCCGGGCTACTGTAGGCCGCAGCGCAATGTCCCCCCTGGTCGTACTCCACAACTATTAGGAGAAATTCTCCCACTGCGTACCTAATTCCTTGCTGTTACAGCGCCTCGCCAGCAGCACTCGATGGAATGCAGCTCCCTGCTGCTGCAGGCAGATGTGTGGAGAACCTAGCACGTCTGGCAGTGCGGGCGCAGCAGCCGTGCTTTTGGGCTGAGAATTCGTGGTGGATTGACGTTTGTTTCTTAGGCCGTCGTCACACGGAGACCAAATGGTAACATTTCGTCATAATTTTCTACAGTCAGCGGCACCAATCTGTCTCTTCAATGCCACGAAACCGTCAGATTTCAGCCTTAGTTTGAGACCAGCTTAGTCACACCATGATTTCCGGTTCTGAAATCATGGCATGACTAAGCTGGTTACAAACTTAGGCTGAAATCTGACGATTTCGTGGCGTTGGACAGACCGATTGGTGCCGCTGACTGTAGAAAATTATGACGAAACGTTACCATTTGGTCTCCGTGTGACGACGGCCTTAGTTTCCGTATTTATTTCTGTTTACTTCGAGTCAATGGATGGCAGTGTTTTCATTTTATTGCATTATCCTTCAGGCTTGCGTTTTAAGACTCGTGGGTTCTGGCGGAAGAACTCGTACAATATTCTGATACTTCCAGTAAGGCTTAAGTGTAGATATCACGACAGCAGCCAGGATATTGAAGCTGGCATAGTCTCTGTCTTCTTCTTAAGCAATTAACTTTGAGATTTCATTACGTGTAGTGTCCGCTACGTGTTCGTAATCAGTCGTGATGCGTCCAACACCAACGATTCATTAATTTAATGTAACCTCGCTAACTAACGCTACAATAATTAAGTTTATATAGTTCCGTGTTCCCGCTAAATAAACTTGAGTATTATGGCCAGACTAGCCCTTAAGTTTCATTTGTTATCTCCGAAAACAAAGTTAGAACGCTACCACTTCATTTAGTACCCGTTAAGGTGCGCTGTAGTGCATTAATATCACGAACGACTTTTGTCTGAATCTATACAGAGATATTATCTTCACTTTGCAGTGGTAAAAGAGCGGCATCTTGTCCGTGTTCTTCGACAGTTCCCTGCGAGCTAAGGCGAATTTTGGGAATGGTGCTATTCATGTCGGGGCTACACGTCTTCTGGCGATGCCTGCTCTTGAAGAAGAAATGAACTCAGTCAGGAGCTTCGTTTTTTATCATTGATATAATGGGTAACTTGTGTTCTTTTCAAAATTTGATCGTAAATATTGCTTAATCTGTGAAAAATTCCAGTGTCTAACTCCCTCGAGTGTCCAAGGGTAATTTTTGGAAGACATTCTCATTTTGAGAGTTACGCAAAAACAGAATCGGATGTGAATTGATGCATTGTGCGAAAATAAGCTTTGTAGAATTAAATTTACCTAATTTTTCATATTTGATCAATGCTCCTAAAGTATGAGATGCGACAGGCCGGTAGTTACTATGCCGGGAACCGGTAATTTGTTTTTATCATACTCGTAAGTTATTGGCGAAACGAGTCACGTAAATATTTGAAAGAAAATGGACTATCTTTCCCTTGTCTTGAGTTGTAAAAAAAATAATACTATGAAGTAACAAGCCACAAAGATACCACTAATGTGATTGATACCCTGACAATGATTCCTTTTTCCGAGAATGGAAAAGGAAACGCAGGATAGAGAGTAATTGTGCATTTTCTACCACCTCAGGCACGTTACGGCAACAGCATTACTCTGTCCACGTTGCAAAATTACGTTTGTCATCGGCAAGTTTGAATCTGAAACTGGATATTAAGGTAACATTGAACAAATCTAAAAACATCATGCTTCAGAATTTCTTCATCATGCTAGTTATTCAACTCCCGAGATAATCAGCGCACCCTCCCCTTGTGAACTCCTCCAGACCTCAGTGTCCATCTAGTTAGTCGAGGCAGTTATAGCTTGATTGGGCTCAATTTCTGTACTAGAACAACATATTTCGCTCAAATGTATAGAACTTTGTACGCTGCCAATCGAGATGTTAACTTCTTTAACTGAAAAAATTATTCAAATTCATTTTCAACAATGAAATGAACAGAGAAAACTCATTCGAACCTGCCTTCCCTTGCTTTTCATCAAATACATGTACAATTTCAGTCCGCAACCACCGGTTAGTCACCCGCAATGTGGCAATCCCGTCAGTGACCACCGGCGGGTCACCAAGCAGAAAAAGTGTCCGACTATTCTGCGCATGACACTTAGCATCAGAGGAGATAAGAGTTTCAAACTTTGTGCGCCGTCACAAAATCACAAAAGGAACAAAAATTTGAAACTGAAGCACCAATAATGAAACATTTGTTCCTTGCAGGAAGCCCTCAAGCCAAGGAGAAAGGAAAGACAACACATGCTGACAGAGTGCCTGAGAGCATCATTGTATTTAATGCAAAAGTCCACCAAAAACACACAAGAATGACACGTGTACAGTTGTGAGTCGTACTACAAGTAAGCATAAAGTTAGCACACAACCTACTCGTCCTTAAACAACTCGCAGCGTTCATTGCGTCTCACTCATACGAAAGAAAAAAAACATCCTGAAAATTCTGCTGAATTTGCTCTCGAGACGAAAACGGCGGTGACACGCGAGGGAGACAAACGTATTCACAACAATTCGTCAAAAATAAATAGAAGATCCATTCTGACTCCATACTTATCTATATTTATGTCACTTTCAGCCCGCTTAGCAGGAATGCGAAAGAAGAAAATGTAAGAAAAACATTTAGGAATCGACTAACTACGACAAAGTCAGGACCAGTGCGGGATAATTCATTCAAGGGATTCGTTTTAAGACAGTGTTGGGTGACACGTAAAAATCACATTCAATAATTTTTGATACAATGAAGGTTACATTTTAAAAATCAGTTACATAATTTGGAATGCATTCTGCAGGTCAGACGACCTAAAAGAAAAAAGGAATGATATTACAATTTCATGGGAAAGACGTTAGCGCCATATGTGAGAAAGCCATGCGCGAACAAAGATGAATATCAATAAATGCAGTAGCATAAAATAATTCATTTTCGTGCAAAAAACATCACTGTACGCATCTTGATGAAAATACAGAATAAATCCTGAGGTAGTTTCAGCCTCCCTAACCACAGCAAAGTTGTTCTAAAGAGAGGAAGGATGGAGGCACCATTTAGTATGGAATAAGAGAACGCGGAATCTGTGGCCAAGGCGTGTTCACACACAAGATCCCCACCTCAGAGAAACAGTAAGTAGAGACGGAAGATCCTAAAACACGAAAAAACAGCACAGCAAAAAACCGAAAAATAATGATCCTTAAAAAACCAAAAACCTATTCCATATCAAACTAGAAGAAGGACTACCAAACACAAAACTCGAGACTCAGAGCAAAGTAAGTAAGTAATATTAGCATTGATTTGCTAGCGCTTCAGTAGTTCGTACTAAATCCCGCCGTAGGTCTCACAGTTCAAAGAAAAATCAAGCTTCACTTCACTTCAACAAAAGCACACTATACAGTTCTTGTTCAACGTTTGTCACGATTACCATTATGGAAAACACAGTAACAGCCGTCACAAAAAACAGCTCCAATTGCCACCCACACTATTGTCATCTAACAAGAGCCCCAGTTGATCTTCGAAAACACCATCTACAGAGCCACGCTCAACCCGCAAGCACAGGACAGCCAAAACCCCGTAGGGGATTTCAGCTGCCCACCCATTTATGGCCGGACGCCTCACCCACGCTGAAACCCCCTGAGGCATCTACGCAGCGCGCCCGGCCATATTGCAGACTCGGAGCAATAACTCCCATAGACACAATAGAAGTATCCCCCTGAGGGGCACACTTCAGTGCTACACGCCCTCTGCAACTGCTGGAGAAACAGTAGTGAGCACAAGAAGGCTGAGAAAGCGAAAGATGAAGTCAATATAAAAGACAGGTACCGAATCACTGTAACGCTAACAGCAATAGCACCGAACTAAAAGATACAAAACAATAACTCACAGTTAGTCCAGTAAGTGAATAAACACTGTGCTGATTCGAAACCTTCTGCAGATAATTTCACATCGTAAAAAATTACATTCAAAAGAAACACGACACACCAAATTTAATGAAACGAATAATTTCAAAATTCAACACAAGAAATTCAATGAAGAATAGTCTATTCAACGTAGTTAACACTCGTCTCACACATCTCTTTGTAATTTTTGGCTAGATCCCCGAAAGATTAGATCATAGATTATTAGTTAGTTTAAGCCTCCCTATCCTCAACAAATGAGATCCAAAGAGAGGAAGAAAGAAGGCACCAATTAGT